>JABCKW010000285.1:0-55365 GCA_014824385.1 Fusarium cyanostomum | reverse complement strand
TAAGAGAGTAAAGGTCAGTTAACATAGCTACAAGCACAGCAACCAATTCCAGTAAACTTCCCAGTTGCATCACGATATGCAGCAGCAGCAGCAGCTTCATGACTCAACTAACTTTGCTGTTCAAATAAACATCTTTCTAATTGATCCCAAGAGATAAAATGGCCTACCATCTCCCTCCAAGGCCAGCTGCACTCTAGAACTTTTCTATACTAATAAAATGGAAGAGGAGGTCCAGGCAGGCACTCATATCTCGACCTTTCAAGGGTACTAGTCTTCGACACACCCTCAATCTCAGTGTGGTACACATGATTCAGGCCCTTTGCGGCAATAGTCTTATGGGATATTCCGCCTAATTCTATTAGCAAGCCGGTATGAATGAGAATAATTCATTTAATATGTCTCTTACCCCGTATGCCATTGGCGCAATTGGGACTATTTTATCCTAGCTCCTGATGAGCTAAGTTGGCCGTTGGTCGCTCTATCTCTATGGCTAAATCGCTTTATGCACTTCTCTTCTGGCTACTGGCTGTGCTTCCTTTGCCGGGAGACACAACTCGGCTACTTCTTGGGCCATCGGCTCGATGCTGCTGGTTTTGACCTTGTCTTACGATTGTACCATCGGGCCGGTCTGTTATTCCCTCGTCGCCGAGCTGAGCTCGACGAGACTTGGGATCAAATCTTTGGCTTTGGCCCGGATTGCGCATAACATGGTTGGAATCATTGCCAATATTTTGACGCCGCGAATGTTGAATCCGTTGGTGTGGAAATTGGGTTGCGAAGTCGGGATTCTTCCGGGCTGGAAGCTGCCTGTGCTGCGCGGTTTGGACCTTTTGCTGTTCCCCAGAGCCCAAGGGGCGGTCTAACGCTGAACTTGATGTTCTGTTTGAACGGAAAGTGGACGCGCGCAAGTTCAAGACTACGGTTGTGGATCAACTGGATGCGGATGTCTCTGTCTCGGAGAAGAAGGCCGAGGTAGGTATGGTTGACTGGACAGGAAAGCGTGGTATCATGGTTTGGGAGCAAAGGGCCTTGGTCGATTGATCTTTTGTGCGTATGTCGACGTCTATTTTTCTATCTTTTAATCATGCACTTGGCATGCTATGTGGCTCCGTCGGGATTGGAGGAGACCTCACCATGTAGCCAGTCCCTCCAGTTCGTGTCCTTCAGAATAGACCTAACTCTAGCTTCGAGCCATTCCGTGTTGCCCCAGAATCCCCAAGATGCCTGGAATCGGCACCAATCAACTAGAGCCGCTTCCCAGTGCCGAACAAAGGTGTCCCACCCGTAGTCAAGCGGCTCCTTGTCCGGACAGCGGCGCTGGAGCAAGATTTCATGATAGAGCTGCAGCAAATCTCTTTCGCCCTGGCCCATCGGTAGCTCATCCGGTACCGCATCGCCATCAGTAAGCATGTCCAGGGGAACAGAGCACGTGAACAGCTTGGCCAGGTCACAGACGCCCAAGCCTAGTCCAGCGTACTGGAAGTCAAAGAAGCAGACGTCGTCTCCTGATTCGGTAGTGAAGAGGTTTTCCGACTTGACGTCGCCGTGTATGTATGTCTCAAACGGTCGGCCTCGTGGAGTGAGAAAGTCGGCCACCATCTCAGCGGTGGACAGAGTTGACCCCTTGAAGGGGTCGCAGAAAGCTTCACACCACTCAGAGTATGTATCACCAGCGAGAGAGGCGTATTCCTTCCGCCTTGTTGCCAGATATGTGTAGCCTCCATTCAGCCATAACTTATCTCCGCCGGTCTGCGACTCTTGTCTCCGCTTTGACTCTTCAAGCGGCGGTAGGAAAAACTCGTCGAGGTTTGCAGGCAACGATTTCCAAGAGCTACTGTGAAACTTTGCGAGCCACTCCAGGGCAGACTGAGCTTGCCGGGCGGTGAGAACGGCCCTCTTTTCACCCGCGACAGGGAAGTTGACCCGCAAATCCGTGAGAATAGTAGCAGTGAGCCCTTTCAGTCCACCGTCGTGGGCTTTGGTGCGCCAGCTGGAGGTCAAGCATTGTGCCACTGCAATATCATGCTCCAGGAGAGGCGTAATCGCTTCATAGAAGTACTGTTCGACGTCATAGCTGAGGATCTTGCGCAGGTGTCCTTCATCTTTCTGGCCAGGAGGAGGAGAGATGAGTTTGAGTATCAAGCGGAATGTGTTGCCATTGCCAGGGTCATTGCAAAGGCGGCGCACGGAAGCGGCTGCGTTCTCGTCGGCAGCTTTTGCGGTGAGGGCACAGATATGGCCGTAGCCTGCCCACAATGTCTGCAGCTCATGGCACGAAGTGACTTTGAGGCCGAGCGGGGTGAGGAGAATCTCAGCAACTCGCCTAGACTCAGCATGAGGAGCCATTGTGGTCGAGGAAACGTCTTCGGAAGATGTTGTAACTAAGCTAGACAGGCGTTGAGAGGACGGACCGGAAAATTATGTCGGATGTGGGGCGTAGACGACGAACTATTTGACCAGAGTTGTTTCTGGAGTCCAATACATGGCAACTTGGCTTTCTGTCACTGCTATAAACACATCTAGAGTCTGACCAGTCTCCCCAACGGCTTAAAGACGTCGCTGAAAGATATGAAACTAAGTGAGGTGAGGGATGTAAGTGAAGTGGTGTGGTTATGTCAGCAGAGTCACGTGACCAAATCCTTGCCTGCTGCGAAACTCGGCGATGCTCCTTCACCTCAACCAGAGCAGTCCATCCGCATTCTACACACGTCGCAACATATCGTATCAGAGCAAAAGCCGGAGATTTCTGCATTACGTCCTACGAAAAGACACTGTACTTCGATGGAGGCGCCACAGCTACCGCCAGGTTCGGCCGACGACACCACGGCATCGGCACCTGTGACGTTCAAGCGCAGAGGACCACGAACAAAGGGAAACTTCAGGAAACGGCCAGCAAGCTCATCGACATCGACAACTCGCGACAGGCCTGACGAGTCCTCCTCGTCGGACGACGAAGGCGACGCCTTGAAGGATCCCCGAGCCAAGCGCAGGAAGCATGGCATCACCTCCTCCTCAGCAACGGACAACAAGACCCCGAGCAAAGACAACGGCCCTACCGTATTCCAAGCCAACCGCGACCTCCCGCTATCAGACATGAATGATGCAACCAAGCGAAAAGATTGGTACGATCAGCCTGCGACAAAGGGCCCAACTCGAGCCGCATCCAACGTGCGCATCACCACCATGACCGACTTCGCGCCCGACGTTTGCAAGGACTACAGGAAAACCGGCTGGTGTGGCTTTGGGGATGCTTGCGTGTTTCTCCACGATCGAAGTGATCTGAAGCAAGGCTGGCAGCTGGATAAAGATTGGGATAAGATCAAGAAACAGAAGGGCCCTGGAGGCACTGTTGTGGCCAGCGCCAGGAAGGACAAGGCCGGCCAGGACGAGGACGAAGACGATGAGAAGATGCTCGAGAAGATTCCCTTTTCCTGCATCATCTGCGAGGGGCCTTACAAGCAGCCCATCGTTACGCAATGCGGCCACTACTTTTGCGAGGCATGCGCCCTCAAGCGGTACAGGAAAGATCCGACATGCAAGAACTGCGGAGCTGCTACCCACGGTGTCTTCAATGCAGCGTCAAGGTTGGAGAAATTGATAAGTCGGAAGAGGGAGCGCGCAGAGCGTCTTGAGAAGGCTGTAGGCGAGGACTAGGTTGCGCAGCGAGCACGTCACCCAGACATGAAGCGACATGGTATTCTTGTAATGACCAGTGGGTGTACCGCCCCTTGACAGTGGGTGTGCTGTTCTATTGCAGCAGTCCGCTGGAGTTGTCGTCAATGAAGCCTCAATGATACCCTTTCCCTGCTTTTCAGTGCGACGTTGTCAATTGCCATTTGTTCCGCTGACAGTCCCTTATCACGCTAGGTAATTGGGACTTTGGTATCCTTGTCGGGAGTGGACGTCGATCGCTGAACAAGCTTTCTCCAAGAGGATTATGCTCCCGTCTGCCCTAACAGGGGATGCCACGGAATTAGAATAGTACAAAGGATCCAAGAGCTAAATTCTGACGTGGACCCATCACGGCAGTCCTGTGACAAGAGCTATGATTACGACAATCGAGCAGACAAAGAGGGTTGGAAGAGCCTTGTTTTTCCACATAAAGGAAAGCGGCGTTGAGCCAGTTATAACCACAAGGAGCGCTCCACAAAAGAGGTTCAGCTCGACCGAACAATGCGTAGCGTTTTGTTACTAGCATCCGTACCATGGCCGTCTAAGGTATAATGCTGCGAGAGATCCCTGTAAGGCTGATTCTGTTCTCAAGGATGGCAGCAGTAGTGTTCCAAAGAACAAGCAATCTAGCGGTCTGTCAGCATCCGAGGGGAATTGTATAAAAACCTTGAACTATCCAGCTTCCAGGATCGCTACCAGATTTCGCTCATCATCATCATCATCATCATCATCACACGCAACCATGCAGCAAACGATACTCTGGGGCCTCTTCGCCCTGACACCTCTCTTGGTCGACGCTGCAGACACAAAGACAGAGTGGGCTACTGAGACAGTCTTTCTTCCCCCTCGTTCAACCGGCAGCGCCCAAAACATCTATGCCTCCATCATCACCGAAGAGGAGTCCAAGACGGAATACCTCCTGGCTTGCCAAACGAACTTTGATGCTTCGTACACTTGCGACGGCGACTTCAAAGGAGTCACGGTCACATACGAAAAGTCCGATATGGACATTGCATTTGACGCGACTACCTACGACTGCGAACTAGGGTCATCAGCTGTTTGTGCGACCAAGACCAAGTCGTCAGGAGACGAGAAGACCACGACTCTCGACGCTAGCGAAAGCGCTTCCTGGATGACGGCCATTACGGTTATCGACGCTGAGCCAACGGACAAGCACTGTAAGCGCAGTTCTACTGGTTCTGGGAAAAGTAAAGGTAGCAAGTCCAGCAGCAGCAAGAATCAGAAGGGCAAGAATCGGAAGGGCAAGAATCGGAAGAACAAGGGCGATGACTGCCCAGAGGGTTCCTCAGGGGGTTCCAACTTGACTTTGAATTGGGGCTTATTGGTTCTGTCCCTAGGTGCTTATATGGCCTTGAACTTGAATTGATGGGCATTGTCTGGCATTATGACGGAGGATGGCTTCGCAGTGTATATAGAGCATCACTTCTGTAACAACTTGTCGAGCGGTTCGTACTGATATTGTTTCCATTACATCCACCTGCCTATACTACCACGCTCATATAGAGCCATGAATACTGTCTATTGTTGTTCCTTATGCTGAGTCTACGCTCTATAGTCTAGTGAATCCGTTCCCTTCTAACCTCAACTTCTATGACCAGCCAATTCTAAAAAGTTCATATCCGCTTTCGTCTCCTCGCCCTACGCCACTACGTTTGTCCAACTTCTCTCGCCCTAGAATCTCAAGTCTACGCCCTGATCTGCCTCGAGGTCGATCTGGTGCTGTAAACTCAGCCTCGACAGTGTCGCCAACTCCCGCAAACTTGCCATTAGGCCGGATCGTGATGAGCAGCCAGAATAGTCCGTCCTCTGAAAGAAGCCGAGTTGCGCAGTCACGCAGCCACCGTGCGTGCTCGGGGGCGTAAACTACGTCTGTTGCGAATAACAATGCTGCCGGCACATCGAACGGGTGATCTTGTGAAGGGTTTGCCCAGTCTAGAGGAAAGGTTTCAATCGATGAGAAGGGGCTGTCGTGGGGGCAGTTGATGGCAATGTTGGATTGCAAGTTCTCGAGAACGGCTGGATGATAGTCCGTGGCGATAATCTTGGAGTCCTTGATGCCCAGGGAAGGGATGAGTTTTCCGAGAACAAGACTTACGAGCCCTGTGCCGGCCCCGAGCTCGATTATGCGCGCATGTGAAGTAGACGGGATATTTGTGAGACCGAAACGTGCAGGTGAAGCACACATGAGCTCGGAGAATACAATAGACGCTCCCCAACTTTGCAGCCCGACATCTTCATAATCAGTGTCATTTGTTCCTGCTAGTCCGTCATTGAGCCGAACTTGGATATTCTCTTTGTTCCGTCCTGGGATGGAGGCTTCAAAAGAGAAGTGTCTCATAAATGGTGTGTTATGTTCGTCCTCGTCCAAGGCGCAGCTGAACAAAGATTCCAAGATGTATGCGGCTTGATCGAGAACGCGCTGACTTGATTCTTCGGAACTGAAGATGGGAAGACTCCCCACGCGTGAAATGAATCCAGTTAGCCAGCGCTCGGTAAAGGATCTCTCGAATGCGTCAGCACGTAGACTGGCAGGAGTTTGCTCTGCGTCTTCAGCATCTTCGTTTCCGGAAGTGTAACCGGAATCCACGTTGAGCTGTGCAACAGAATGCTTTGCCTGTAGGCCCAGTTCCAGAGAGAATGGGAACGATAATGGGCAGTAGATGGCAGCCAAGTGGCGCAAGGCGCTGAAAACTTCTGCTTCGGCGCGCTTTGTCAAGGTGAACAAGGGCGGCAAGCTGCTCGACGGCGGCTGCAGAGTGCGAGAGGTGCTCATCTGGGCGGTAGAGTTAATGAGATACTGTAAACTCGACTCGATATCATGAATCTGGATAGGAGGAGAGATGGAGAAGGGAAGAAGATTATTCAGAGCTTGAAAGTGGGTATAAGTGGGTGGCGCTAAATGAAGCTATCATGAAAAATTTCAGTCAAGTTGCTGATTAGGTGCCCCAGACTAAATGGACCCAGACCCGTCCCACGTGCTCCACCGTTAGGCTAAAATTCTTTGTTTCCGAGACGTCTGCTTCTGGACCTTTTGATTATGCCTCTGCCTTGCGTTCTAGACGACGCACTGTTCACGTGGTTGCAGACTGCTGCAGGCCTTTGCGGATCTGTCCTCAAATTAGAAGCAGTAGGTTCTCCATTGCTTTTCTTAGTCATGCTTCTCAGCCGTGGCGACGAGTCCTAGATTGAGGTGATGGCAGTAGATATATGCAAGATAGCTTTTGGGAGGACTGACCGCAACAGCACTGCTCATCTTGGCATACAATTCGAAGCAACTGCTAGGCCCCCGGTTGTTGGAAAGAACTCTTTCTTACTCTAGGAAGTGGCATGTCTGACTTTGACATGGTGATAAAGGAAGCTCGGTCCTTTTAAATGCTGAATCAGTCCAGCTTGAACTCACGAGACAATTCCATATTCCTCTCTTGTGATGAAATGCTTCACGACTATTGCTAGGAAACCAGAGGGTCTACGGTCTGCGAATTAAACTACTCTAAATCTAATCATCATTTCTGGATCTTCAGTCCCACCTCAAGTTCAACTCCCGCCACCGTGGGTAATGAATCAAAGACCACTATCGAGCGTGTGGCAAAACGGTCACATAAATATGCCGACGTTACCCCCCCTTGATCGAGGAACATGGAGGTCACGTTGGGCCACTCTCTCCTCAAGCAGAGACAAAGTACGCAGGAAGCTCCATCTTCGTTTAATGAACCTGCTAACGGCCATCAACATTATGTTATCTGTTTGTTCCGTTCCACCAATATAGTGGACGGTAGTACCACTGACTTGGCGTGGTGTAGATCGACAAGTCCACCTTGGGTTACGCGGTATAGTCTATCAAAGCTGTAATACGATAGCAGTCAAGGTGTAATTAATACAGCATCCGGTGGCAAACAGTACCAATTAGATTAGGCTGTCTCGACTTCCCCGCAAGATAGAGGTGGGAGGTTATCCTTAGAGGGCGCACTCGACAAGCGGGGTATCTAAGACATATATAAGCATGAATCTTGTGTAAAGACGATAAGACAACTCTTCCCACCTACATCCCTACATCACAATGGCTTCAATGACCGTGACCACTGCTAAAGCTGGCACCCCGAGCGGTGCTATTAGCATCCAACCAAAGGAATCTTCACGCACAACCCACGGCCATGAGCTGAAAGACAAGACACCGCTGCAAGCAATGTCTCACGGCGACCTTGTCTTGGCGGGAATCCCCAAGCATCCAGACTTTGCGTCCCATCGCAAGTGGCAGTTGGAGCACATGGCCGCCGCCTTTCGTCACTGGCACCGAGAGGGCTATGTCGAAGGGATGAGTGGCCACATCTCTGTTCGCGACGCCGAGTTTCCGAATGCGTTCTGGACAAACCCTCTGGGCCGCCACTTTGGACTCCTCAAAGTCAGCGACATGATTCTCGTCAACCTCGATGGAGTGGTTATTGGTGGAAACAACTCTCGCCCTCCCAACTCGGCCGGTTTCCTTATCCACGCCTCCGTTCACAAAGCTCGACCTGACGCTCACGCCATCTGCCACTGCCACAGCATCCACGGAAAGGCATGGTCTGTCTTTGGCCGTCGACTTGAGATGTTGACGCAGGACGCTTGCAAGTTCCGTGGGGACGCCCACAGCGTGTACGACAGCTACGGGGGAGTGGTGCTGGGGAGTGAAGAAGGAGATCGTATTGCAGCCGCTTTGGGGCCCCGCGGCAAAGGCTGCATTCTGCGCAACCACGGTATCTTGACCGTTGGAGAAACCGTAGACGAGGCTGCTTGGCTGTTCACCTCGATGGAGAAGGCCTGCCGCGTGCAACTCCTTGCTGAAGCAGCCGCCGGCAGCGGTGTGTCAAAGGTTCTCATCACAGACGAGGAGGCCAACTTTAACTTTGATGTTGAGAGCGATCCTGAGCTTTGTTACTGCGAGTTTCAAGTGTACTATGACTTGGAAGATGAATTGTTAAATGGAGACTTTAAAAACTGATGCAAGACAAGGTGTATAATGGGCTTTCACTTGGGGAAGAACACGGTTATCGTGAAATTGAACTGTATTGGTTTGTTACACCTTCAGCTACTTGTCATTGATATATTTGAACGTTATTGCACTATCACATTTTTTGCAGTTCTCTCTCTAGTTCTTTGGCTGGGTAATCGTGTGACTTCCATTCGTTCCACAACAGCACCGATTCCCTTTCCAGGATAATGACACAAAGTGAGTCACACTCTCAACAGAAAATGAAGAAGAGCTGAAGAGGTCAAGTCTCCATAAGGTTATATTAGAGTTCAGGTCTATGCTTCCCCCATAAGAAACCTTCGAACAACCTTCAAAGCCAACCGCCCGTCATGCTCTAGCTCTGCTGCTGACATTGCGTCTTCGTAAGTCTTCTGGTCCAGAATACCAGAGTCAAGCCTCTGCTTGAGGAGGAATTCCGAAATAAAAGCATCGAATTCGGGGTGGCCTTGGAAACTCAGAAGCTTTCTCGGCTCGTAAAAGATTTGAATATCACAGAGAACGCTGGCTCCAATCGCTTCCGTGTGCGGAGGCAACCGTGTAACAGCATCCCGATGCATTTGATGTAGCCGCTGAGTAGAGTGTGAGCCCAGGGGTAGAACCAATGCGGGTTCCTATCCTTACCAGTGTGTCTTTGCCAAAAAGACTTGCTCCCTTGACGGACAAGTTGACTGTGTCGACTGCTAATTCCCAGCCTTTGGGGTTGCGTGCCGCCACTCCCCCAAGTGCTCGGCCCAATAACTGGTGTCCGTAACATACACCGACCATTGGCTTTTGCAGCTCATACGCTTGTTTAATAAAGGCAACCAATGGAGCTACCCACGGGTCATCCTCAAAAGCTGAGTACTCTATTGAAGAATTAGTCTGGCTTCTAGGCCGTGTGTCATGGCCTTACTGCTCCCTGGAATTAATATGGCGTCAATAGTCGCCAAATCAGGCAAAGGCTGAGCATCGAGCACATTGTACTTTGTTATGCTGATCTGTCGGTCGTTGGTCGGTGTTCCTTCTGGCTGACTGACTAAGTTGATAATGGTGTCCCCGTAGGTTCCATATTTCTCAAAGATCTCGGCTGGAGGATCCTCAAACTCGAGAATGAGAAGTCGTAGGGGCGTAGCCATATTCGTAAGTGCGTGGTTGGTGCGATGGTTCATGAAGCACGAGGAAGGGTTCCTCAGACTTCGAGAGAAACGGGACTCATAAGAAGGGAAGTGCAGAGCCTTTACGTAATAAGTAGACGAGGATCTAAGGCCTGCTGATGTGTCGTCTCGGGCGTGGATCCCGAGGCGACTTGGTATTGCATTTTCGTGACACAGGCTGCAGATCTGTCGCCTAACTTTCATGAAACAACTAAACAAGTCAGTCACCGGTCAATATATGCTCTTGACTTGTTCGGGGTATAATTAAGTTGATGTAAAGAATTGTCAGTTTGATCTATTCCATGTCCGAGAAGGCAACAAATTACATAACGAGGGACGCACACTCGCTTCGGGGGTTGCCCCGAGAGATAAGGAACGTGGCGGTTAATTGCCGAGAACACATCTAAAGAGCGGGAATGATCCGAGAGGACGACTCGATAAGCCATGGGGTTGGCTACAGGCGTTAGCGGCGGTTTCCCTCACACCAACCATTGTTCAGGCGGTTCTACGGAATGGGGTACTGTATCATGAGATTCGGTGATGAACAACACGCCAAAGGGGCACGGCTTCTTATGTCCTTGATCATTTCAGGGCACATACAATCACGGTATGCCATACCCTTTTTAGTATCTTCTTAGAGGGCCACAATAGCAAAAGAGCACGGTACCTACACAATAGAGGCATCTTAATCGGCCTAATGCCACGCAACACATTACATGGCATGCAAGAGAAGTAGCGAAAAGAAAAATACAGTTGCTATTTAAGGGTCTGCTACAACTTTCCATTCGCTTAGTAGTCGGCCAGCGTCCAAATCCATTCTTGCTACGTCCGAGGGCCATCCAGCGACCATCAGACGTACAGCCTACCTGAAAAACCCAGCTCAAAAATGCAAGTGTCAGATCCTGTCTGACAAAATCAAAGAAACTGGATTGAAGTGTCGAGCTCGGCCTGCTCATTGTTAGCATTGACATCGTCAAGGTTTCGTCCAGACCAACCGCAGTCCCAAAACGTCAACAATGCCCAGAGCTTGATGAAGCTATGAGCATAGCCAAACAGAACTTGACAGATTACCAACGGGAAGTCGGAAGGGTGTCGGAGAAAGTGCGGAATGAGTTTGACCACCTTGGTCCAGAACATCCAAATCAGCAGCAGCAACACGTTGGCTGCTCGCGTGTCTTTCGACTGTACCAGCGCCAGAATCACAAAGGCATCCCAGACGAGTGCAAAGTTGACCAAGCCTGCCCAGTAAACCATAAAGCCGCTCCATGGGTATCGGAAAAGAAAGACAGGGTCTCTGAGCATCACGGGGTTGCTGCGGAATGTAGTCCTTGCCCATCGTAGTAGTTGTCCGTTGAACTTGGGCCACTCACCAAGAGTTGTCTCGATCGTTGCGTCTTCAGTATCCTGAAAGCGAATACGCCATTGTTTCTTCAGTGCCTCTCGTGTCAGGAAATTGTCGTCATCGGGGCCGAGCCCGTTGCCTCCAAGGAGTCCGAAGAAGAACTTTTCATTGCAGAAGCCATCGAGCAGTTGGTTGTCTCGCAGAAACTCGGTCCGATATGCCGCTGTTCGACCCGAGATTACAAACACACCGCCGTCAATAGCATTGCAAGTGCGGAGCTCCCAGTTGTGGCGCTGCAGATAGTTGCAAGCGATGAAGTTGACGATGGAAGGCCAACTCCATTGTCCAGGCGTAGTCCGGCGGACACGCTTCTTGGTGGCCACCATGCCGACAAGGGTATCTTCAAATGGAGCAAGTACCGAAGGAAGAAAGGTTTCTGGCCAAAAGACGTGGTCATCGGCGAGGATGGTGATGGCAGTTTTGATGCTTGGCATAGCATGGGCGATTTGGCGGCGCTTGCTCGGTTCTGGAAGAGCTGATACGGCTATCTTGGTGTACTGAGAATCATCATACAGAGTCTTGAGTACTTGTTGACATTCCGTCCGTAGTTTCGCGCCAACTGTCACCACAAGAATGGCTGCAGGGTGATTTGCTAGAATGCTTTGGATGCACTCTATAAAGTCGGGTCCATGAGGATCGATGGTCGGAAGGATGACAGTAACGTCGCTGCGGGTAAATGCTGGATCCGGTTGTATTTCAGATGGTCGGTAAATCGAAGAACCAAGGACGTGACCGACGAGACGAGTATATCGGAGTGCAAAAAGCGTGCAGAAGATACTGGTCCAAGTGTCAGCGATCAGAAGCCAGCTGCAAGTCAGTATAATTGTCAGCGGGACAACGACGAGGATGTGTGGGAGCCAACGGGAAAAGTGAGCCTTGGTCGGAAGTACAGTCGACCAATTCATGGTTCGAATTCTTTGGTTCGGTGGAAAAGGTATGGTGAGTCAAGTGCTGTGGTTGCGAGCTGAAGAGACAGTTGATCGAAACCTACGCTTATTATAAGTTCTATACTGTAGGCTCCTGTATGATTGTTCACCTCGTTCATTACAGCGTTCTTTTAAGACCCTCTGAACATTGGTTCGACTTTAGGCTTTGTTCTGTCAGTCGGCTTGACAATGTTTACGTACAGTTCATGAACAACCTGAAAACAAGCCGACTGGTGTGTGGCCTCGAAGAACAAAGAATTAAACGACATTTCATGAAGTGGTGTAATTCACTTTAAATGTGTGCCCAATTTCAAACTACGCTATGAAGTATGCAGCTTTTATAACGTGTTGTACTCGGAGTAATCCGGATTTCCAAGGTGAGCATCGAGTACTGTCGGTGGATTTACTTAAAACTGCGTGACATATCCAATTGATATCAATACACCTTTGTCGAGCTAGCTTTCAAGTCCTTTGACACTATAAACGGTACTGGACATCAAAGAATACTTGACCACGGCACACGCAAGCGAATTTGAAGCTTATGAGTTGGTCGCTTATACAATAAACCTGTTTTGTGTGTTCTGGTCCTTTCCCCTAGCCTGTCCCCGAACAAGCACATCCTCGTAATGTAAATCTCTAATAACGACTCCGGGTATTATTTTAGGGTTTGCATCTCATGAGCTACTATATAACATTATTATGTGGCCGTGTCGATTCTTGATTCCGCTCAGCCTCCTCGACTCTCCGCTCTAGATCACCCGTTCACCTGTCATTTGGATTGGGGCCTGAGCAGAGCACGCGATCCATAGACGTCGGAAACATGTCTTACCCGTAAAGAGGTCGGTACATGATTTAGCTGACGCTTCATGCTCCGCACTGATGGACTCTTCTTCGGCCGCTGATATGTCTTTGGTGACGGATTGGTAGCGTGGCTGAAGTGTGGTTCTGGAATCTACATCAAACTAGGTACTCGTTGTTTGACGCCGGATGTCAAAGCTACAAAGGGTCCGAAGCGAAGTGGTGATTTTGGTATTGGGTCTGCTCAACCGTTTACAATGTTTTGAGCAAAGGGATGGATGAAGACCGTGTCCGAATCGTCAACTGGTTATCATCCAAGCCAAGTTCTATGCTTGAAACTGGGGACGTGATGCGGGCAGTTAGCTACGGCGGTGCCAATTCGTTTATGGAACGGTCTAGTAAATTCATATTTGCATAAGGGTCTATATAATTGCTTCCTTGATATAGTACTGGCGTTCCACAAGTCGATCTTTCCACTTGGTTTGATTGCTATGATTTTACCAACCAGGCTGAGATGCATCGGATTGGACTGTGGATAAGTCGGAAAGGATACCTCGGATGGATCGAATCAGAGCTCAGGCCAGAATTGGTCGATGTTGTCCCCTACAAAAATGCAGAGCACACACGGCCAAGTCGACGTTGTCGTCTGATGTTTGCAGTCGAAGCCAAAGTGAAAGAGTTGCCGCTGCGGATGAACTTCCTAGCCTTATTGCTGCTGAATATTATCAATTACAGCTAATGGCATCTTGCCTTGTGGTCTTGGTAAAGACGCTTTTGGTTATACATTGCTTGCTTATGCATTATAGTAGACAAGACTACAGCAACTACTTCTTAGACGGGTACGAAATGAGGATTAATGCTCTAGAATTGTCCAATTTTTATTTTGGTGTCACACTTCAACAGCTCTTTCAGTAGCCTACTGTATACGGTGAAAGATTCACCTCCAGCTGAAAGCATCGAGAATACTGCGTTTCCCCTTCTTCTTCTCGGGCGGGTAGACAACAATGCGATCCAGGTCCGCACCCTTGTAATTGAAACCATTGTACAGGCCACCAACGGTGATCGTGTTCTTACCCTTCTTGAGAGGCAAACGCAGAGGCGTAGACAGAATGATGCCCTTGTGGGTGTCTTTCTGGTACAATGTATGTACCTTGTCTGTCTTGCCGTTAACCACGACGCTGCTGATGCGTCGGATCTGCCAAGTGCCATTGATGCGATCGGGTGAACCCATGGGCTGGTCACCGAAGCCCATATCGTCGATATCTGAGAGAATAGTTGTTAGGGATGAGTTCAAGAATTGGAGGAGAAGGATTCCAGCTTACTTTGGTGATAAAAGGAGACCCACTGGTCTTGACCCTCTCCAGTGACAGTAAAGGTGGCCGTGCTGTCGTTTCCATAGATCCCTGTGGCTATGACATGGTCACTGCCAAAAGTCTGCATTGCAATATCACGTTAGCTAGAGTCTTTTTTCTTTTCAGTGGAAACTCGACTTACAGCCTCCTGAAGGTGGGCATCTCCGGCCAACTTCGCACCCTTTGATCCGTAGGTCTTTCCCTTGACAGGTTTCCATTCACCCGTTTTTCTGCCAATAGATTAGCACGTGTACGGTATCCATACGTATTTCACTCTCATACACGTTGAGGTCATAGATGTCATGCCACACAACCTTGAGGCTACGTTCGCCCTCGTTTATCTCGATTGGGAGCCAGACGTTACGGCTCTCCCAGAGCGACAGCAAGTCCCACTTGAGAATGTTAGCACGTCGATACAACAGCAAGAGTGAAGGTCGAATGTACCTGGTCTGCCATGTACAAATACGTTGTCGCCTTGGTACCTTTGATCCTCCAAGAGAAACCAGACTGGGTGCTGAAAGTCCGAGTATAGGCGGGCGATACAAAAAACGGCTGGGACCAAGGGCCCTCTAGTTTGTCGGCTCGCATAGCCACAACATCTGAGTTGGTGAGATTATTGCTGCGCATTCGGAAATATCGAATACTCACTGTTAGGGCGGTAGCCCGTCTTGTGGCTCATTAGAGCCCAATAGCTCTTGTCGGTTTGGATAATGGTGGGAGCTTCGAAATCGTATTTATTAAATCGAAATGTAACCTCCTCAACTTCCGTCAGGTTGCTGTTGAATTTGCTAATGTAGACGTCACGGCCTTCGACACGGTCGCCGTTTGAGTAGAGAGAATAAGAGTCGCCTGTCTTGTAATCGGTAAACGCGCCGAAATCTTGGGACCAGTTTCCGAGAGGGGCTGCAGCGTGCTGGAATTTATAAGGTCCGGCAATATCCTCAGAAGTAGCGAGACCTTGAAGAAGCATGCTGTATTTTTTATCATCAGCATGCCACCACATCTGGTAAATGTTAGTATGGGGGTTGTTATTGTGTATTAGCAGGGCTGATCATACGTGGTACTTGCCAGTCTCCTTGCTATAGAGCACTTTGGGTCGCTGGATGACACTGTGGGGAGAGATATATGGGTGATTCTCCACAGGCTCTGACATGATATAAGCAAACGCCATCATCGTGAGGTCAAATTAGAACATACTCAGAGCCAGACCATGCGAGGTCCAGGTAGCAAGATCATCGGAGCTGTAGACAGAGATGCCGCCACCCTCCTCCTGACCTTGGGTCTTGTGTTCTCCGAACCAGTAGAACTTCCCACTCTCCTGGTCGACGCAGAGGCCTCCTGCATGGGCGTTGAAAATGTTGCCGTCGGTATCGAGCCATCGAGCGCCGGGAACAATCCACTTGGCACTTGCGCAGGCGGCAAGCAAGAGTGCGGAGAAGAGCTTCATCGTCATACTGGCGAGGGAAGCCAATTGGCAATATGAGGCTGAGAGGGGAGAGCCTTGGAGGTTGCAGGAGCAGAGGGGGAACATGACAGCATTTCTATTATATAGAGCTAGTGACCTCGGTATATCTTCACCCGACAACGCAGAACTCAAACGGTAGCCACGGCTTAGTTTGGTAGTAGCTCCGCCTCTCAAATTTAAAGTACACCCAGCTTGCATGATGACAATGCCAAGCCACCAGGCCTTGGACTTCAAGCATGACTTATGCGGGGATTTGGCGGATAAATAAGGACGACCCAACGGTACAGCCTGCTCATGGTGTGGTTCCTTGTAGCTTATTACGCCGATCCCCCGCTGGTTTAGGTGATGCGCTTCAATCAAGTCACCCAGCTCTCCTCGTTGCAACATTAACCCCACATCGAAAGGTGACCCCAGCAGGAACGGGGTTAGGAACAGGCTTAGTATTGTCCAGGGGAGTACGGAAAATAGCAGGCCACCTATAGATCAGCTTGGGCAGCTATATGCATAATGTTTTGTCGATTGTTCGGGCTTGTTTCTCCCGTGGGCGGTACTATATAATTCCCAGAGTTCCATCGTGAGGAAGGAACAGGGCGGTTACTCCCGGTGACCACTTGCCTGACACCCAATCAGGCAATCATCCCAAAAAGGCAACTTTCTTGGTTACTTGAAATCAGACACATTAACTCAGTGGCTATAAGAGCTGCTTTTCCACCCATGAGCCAATCCACCTGCAACCTGGGTTACAACAACAGCAACTTCCTCAGGATGTTCTGACTCCATTGCCTTCCTAGGAGCCTCAGTTGGTCTTTAGTGAACGGCTGACTCTGGACGTATTTAACTCTCTTTTTGATGCAGAAATGGCCGGTTTCTTTCTGTAGGGTGAAAGTTCAAATCTTTCCCTCTTGGAAACGGATCCATTGACCTGGGACTTTCTCGACGCAGAGGTGGGTTGAAGCATTGGGTGCCTTGGCAGTTGTTTTCAAGCGAATCTATCAGCCAGATTTGTATTACATAAATAAGACTGGATTGATGGGTGAGAGCCCCGACACCAGTCGCCCACAGATACACCGAGTAGGGGCTGTTCAGGACCTGAACAAATAAGAATTGATACCGGCTTGGAACTCGGTAAAGATTCCCACTCCGTGATCTATCAGAAAGATGATTCGGGGTCTTTCCGTGTCGGTAAATGCTCTGATTGGACCACAGTAACTGCCGAGGCCGGCAAAATGGGCTCGGACAATCCATTCGTCAAGATGATGAATCAGCCACGGCGTCTCAGAGATGTATAAGTACCTTTGGAGAACTGAGGCTTCTGTATCTGGAATTTCTCCCTTGAAATCATCCAAGTCGGTCGCATACTCCAACCCTCAATCTTGGTATTCGTCCCACGGTTGCTGCACAATTGTCAGCCATGCCTCTGATTATCCACCACCTCAACGTCTCCCAGTCTGAGCGCATTCCATGGCTTTGCGAAGAGCTGGGAATTGAGTACGAGCTCAAAACATACCGAAGAACCCAGCAGCTAGCAGCCCCGCCCGAGTACAAAGCATTGCACCCTACCGGAGCCGCACCCGTTATTCAGGATGGCAACCTCACGCTGGCCGAAAGCTGCGCCTGTATCGAATACATCAGCCACAAGTACGGCAACGGCAAGCTATTCCTGAACCCCGAGAGCTCGGCCTACGCCGACTTCTTGTACTGGTGGCACTGGGTCGATGGTACTTTTCAGCCTGCCGTGGGCCGTGCCTTGCTGGCGCGCTCAGTCGGATCGAGCAACGACAGCCCACTCATGGCGTACGCAAGCGACAAGCTCAAAAGCTCCTTGAAAGATCTGGACGAGAGACTAAGCGGGAATGCATGGCTGGCAGGTCGCGAATTTACAGTGGCAGATGTGATGGTGGTATTCCCCCTCGCGACCATGAGATATTTCTTTCCCTACAGTTTGGCCGAGTACCCAAACGTGGTCAGCTACCTTGAGCGCGTGGGTAACCGAGAGGCGTATCAGAGGGCAATGAAAAAGGCCGACCCTGACATGGAACCGGCTTTGGGAGCTGAACCCCCGAAAGATGGCTTCCAGGTGTAGGAGCTGGTCGAGCCTGGTTTGGATAGTGTAAAGCATCTCGAGACGGGCACTCACCTTTCGCCATGGCAATCATCGACGAATAGCCAGAGACTTGCTCGGTGGATTGCTATATTCTAGATGAACCAGTATATCAATGCGTTGACAACTTGATATCCACATAAACCAGTTTCGGGTATTTAGCAAGTCGGACTGACGGTCTTCTTTGAAGGGCCAAGTCACGACAGTTTGACCAAGTCCAGCTATCTTATAAATCGTGCATTAGAGGTCGTAGGTTTGGCACCAATGCAGCTTTGCAGAATTCATCAGGCCAATCCAAGCTTGGTCAGGGATAGGACGACCTTCAAAATCAGACTCGACCGGCTCGAAGATTCGCTCATTCGCGCCCCGCGAGATGCTGGGGCTACCTGTGGTTCCACGTAACTTTCTGAGATATAGGACGAGTTCTAGGGCCTCGAGGCAGGTTAGCCGCTTCGATAAGTGACTGTAGTGTGTACAACAACTATCTATGCTCCTGCAGTACTTGCTCAGATTGCACCACTCGGGCTTCTCCTTGCAAAACCACATCGGTGGGAAAGGAGGCTCCAGGGGGCCAAATAGCCGCTAGGGTCCTATAAGGATGCCGTTCATCTTTGCTACGAATACTTGCTCAAAATGCCCTCAACAACCCGTATGTTTTCCAGCCAAAAGTCCTGGGCCTCGTCCTCTGGTAAGTCTTTCGGCCTCCATTCAGGCTTCATAAACAGGCCGAACCTGAACCACTCCAGGAACGCCTGTGTTGTCTCACTCTGATGCCACAACTTCCACTCAGGGATAGTCCCCCAGAAAGCTTCGCGGAGTTCGTCAGCTCGATCGTACTCCGGGCCAAACCCATTGGGAGCAGGCTTGCGGAAGAGCATTTTAATGATTCTGTGAAGCGACGCGTACGGAGCACTGGCTACAAATTCCCAATCAATAGCAGCTTGTATCTCGCTGTGCGTCTGGCTGGATACAATGACGTTGTGAGGGCCCATGTCTGCGTGCATGGCGACGATGGGGATGTCTTCGACGATGAGGGGAATATTATGCAGGCCATTGTCGACAAAGTCTTTGATACGATCCAGAAAACGCTCCTTGTATTCTTCAATGCCTTGCTGCTTCTCTAGGGCGGCTAGTGAGGACCTGATATGCGCTCGCAGGTAGTCGCGTACAGAAGTGAACGGGCCCCCGAGGCCATAATGTCGATCCGGTCCGATCCTGAGAACAACCCGACCATCAATTTCATCGGCGATGAGTTCGCCGATCCGGTGATGTTCTGGAAGCGGGATTCGCCAACAAGCTTGGAACGCGAGGGCCATTGATCGCACAAAGGTGAGCCTGTCTTGGTGTGGTAATCGAGGGTATACCGATGATGCCATGACGCCTGGTATGAGCCGAGTTATCTGCCGGCCCATGCCTGTGACCTCTTGTCGTTTCTTCTCTCCCGGAATTGGATAGACAGGAGGCACGGGCAAGATACGGCAGTCGATGGTTCTCGAAATCAAGGTCATGAGCGCATCCATAGATGCTACACAGCCGTGGTGTGGTGGCTGAACAACATATGCGACATCGTGATTCTCCTGGACTGTGACCTTGTATGAGATGCTCAAAGCGCCGTCTATGAATCTCGTCGATGAGGCCAAATGTTGGCCTGTTGCTGCTAACATGGCCTCTGCAAGCTCTGTTTCCGAGAGAAAGATGGGTTCAGGAGGCGATATTTCTTTTGATCGTCTGTCAATTTTGAAAAGGTATCGATTAATGGGTGTAGCAGGCCCATCAATGTCTTCCAAAGCTGCCGACCAAGAGAAAGTAGTGGGCGTCGCTTTCATCAGCGCATAGCCCACACCTTTCCCTTTCGGCGAACCGATTGCACCAGAGAACACGTAGGCTAGAAGGGCGGACGCGGCCTCCTCTTGCGTCATGAGTTCCCCGGACATAATTTAAGAAGATCCAGACAAGGGATGAATGCCGTCGTTAGTGTCAGGCACAATAAGAAAGAGAGGCAGTGGTACCTGAAGCTTTATGTTTAGGGACAAAATGTCTCGGAACTAAGCTCGTGATTAGAGGAGACAGTGAATCACGTGTGGCGAACGGGGAATTCCAGGAACCACTATGTAAACTGACCTCTGCTCTCTCAAAGGCAAGGTGCTTCCACAATAACAAAGAACACAATTTTTCCACATTTCAAGCATCATAACCCAATGCTTACACGAACCACATTACATGCTTTTAGCAGCTTGCAACTCATTGACCCGCTGTTATAGAGAGTGCAGGTGGATGGGCGGTGGGCTATAGTCTCCCGTCCCGTCCCGCCCTGCATTGCCCGGAGCCTCATTCTACCCGACTTCTTAACTGGGGTTTATTTAATAGGGCTTACGTGAGAGTCAAAAAAGACGGTGTACCATAGCCTTGAAAAGGCTTATTGCCTTCTTTCTTACCTTTGTTTGCGGCTCCCTCGGATATTCATACTCAATGGCAATCTCTGATCAACTCAACGCCATGTCTACCAAGGCAGAAAAGCCTGTGATTGTCCTGGTCCATGGAGCTTGGCACGGCCCTATCCATTATGAAGATCTGGAGCAAACGCTGATAAGCAGAGGATTCACCGTGCTGCTGCCACAGAATGCCTCGTCTGGAGAGTCATCAGATATCAAAGGGAAGACACTACTGGACGACGTGGCAGCTATTCGAGAAGCGATGAAGGGTGCCTTGGATGACGGAAAGGACATTGTCCTAGTCTGTCACAGCTACGGTGGCATTCCGGGCTCTGCTGCTGTAGAGGGCTACCAGATTCATGAGAGACAGGAAAGGGGCCTGAAGGGTGGCATAAAGCACGTCGTATACGTCACAGCGTTTGCCCTGTCGGTTGCGGGCCTATCGCTGAGGATGGCTGTTGGAGGATCATACCCATCGTTCTTGGACAGGACGGTAAGTCGCAGAGTTTTCCTGGCCGAGTCCCAAGTTGTCTCGTGTCCCAAGGCTGGTCCTTTCTGACATTGGCAAAGGATGATATTCTTCTGCTGAATGAGCATGCCAAAGCCACATTCTACCACGACATTGACCCAGAGACGGCAAACCGTGCAATGGCCAACTGCGCGCATCAGAGCACATCGAGCCTCGAGACACCACCGACCTTTGTTGCCACCGATATTACCGTCGGCAAAACTTATGTGGCTTGCGAACATGATCGTGTCATTCCTATCGAAGGCCAATTGGCAATGGTAGTGGCCATGGGCGAATCTGTGAGGGTCGAGAAGCTATCGTCAGGACATTGCCCGTTTTTGAACAGAGAGGTCCTCCCACAACTGGTTAATATTATTGATGATGCCGCCATGTGAGTTGGGATAGATATGGAAAACGACTGGGATTTGAGTAGTATTAGAAATTTTAGAGAGTGCAATTCCGCCGGCTTTTTCTATATCCTAGACTGAGTATACAGAGGCTGACAGCGGAGAGGCCTTGTCAAAGTTTACTAGATAGATTTCCTACCTTCTCAAGCTCGTAAAATCTGCCTTGTAAACATTGCCCTGCTCCCTGTACGGGGTGTAGAAACAGCCGAAAAGATGGAGAATAACCAGGGCAACAAAGAGGCACACTAGTGCTGACAGTAACACGACACGGTGAGGATGTTCTCTAGAAATATGCAAATAAAATCAATGGCTGCATCTACTCATCGTCCTGCTTGTACACTGAAGTCAGTCAAGAGGTGGTTTAGGAATGTTTCGCCTGCAAACGAGCCGTCAAAGAGCTTTCTTGTTTCGGTGAGATGTCGGCTCCGCGACGTCGGCCACATTGCGTCAAAGGTGGCAAGCTGTGAAGTCTAGAAAATGTTAACCAAGATAACGCTTAGCCTGACAGCTGACGGATCATGGTTTCTCGAAGCCCAGGCGGCGCCACGGCTTTGTTCGCGGGTGAGATCTCGAGCCCTAGAGAACTCAATCGTCCACAGTGTCGTTCCCGCCACACGAGGGCATGGTCTTCAATGGCTGCTGTGTATACACTGCCATCTAGATCATGCGGGTCTTCAGTTATAGTAGTGTGGCACTCGAGAGGAATGCAGCTCAACGATATACGGTATACCTAACATTTCTCCGAGAATAACTTCTGCAACTATATAGATGGCTGGTGTGGGAATTAAGATTTATCTTTACTCCGTACTTAAGACCAATTTATGCCGATCCAAACGCATAATAATATTTGCCTCGTTATGTTGCATCGAATCCATCGCGTGCCTTTGAGCCCCTCTGCCTCCCAATAAAAAGCTTTTAAAAACAGGCAAGATTCCTGGAAATGAATGAATGCTACCGTAGGTCTCTATCATGCCACTTGGAGCGTTGATCACTATCAGTAAGCAACAACATGGTCACAAAGCTAGTTCGCTACAGGTGTAGAGTGCGCATGAAAGGGTCATACTTTATGGAAAAGACTAATAATCCTCGCACAGGCTGGGGCAATCTATCCAAGACGATAAGGTCTAAATAGGCAGGTGCTTCCTTTGTACTGCGTACATGGGCTTTAAATCTCTGAATATATTATATATGTGTAACTTGATTCTCGGAACTTTTGTCCCCGCGCCGTCCCCCATCGGGAAGTTGCAGGCCTGGTGTAGCAAAAGGACTCTGTACGGAATACGGCACCGAGATTGCCGATGTTGTCTCCCAATAAAAAGTGGTCCAGCAGAAGATCTTCGTCTTTCCAACGTGCCGTGATCCGTTCGCTTAGCCCGGTGACATCAGCCAGCAGATGACGTGAGTTCGAGTGATATCAATTGGTAGAGTCATGCCTTATCATGGTGTTCTGCTTGGTATATAACCCTCGAGCTTCTACCCGTTGATGTTTGTGGTGGCCATACTGCCATAGGTCTTCCACAATGCAGTTCAAGTTGATCGGCGCTCTTCTAGCCTTTGGGGCCCTGTCCCAGGCTGCTTTCGACCGGGGTGCGCCCAATGCCTTCAGTCGCCGGCGTGCTCCTGCTGTCCCGGAGCAGCCAGCGCTGCACATGGAGAAGAGAGGCAAATCCAAGTTCCTCAACAAGAACAGTGAGAAGTTTGTTGTCGATGGTTCTTCAATCCCAGAGGTGAAATTCGACATCGGCGAGTCGTATGCCGGCTTGCTGCCCATTTCCAACGACCCAGACGAGACCAGGAAGCTATACTTTTGGTTCTTCCCCAGCACTAACCCCGATGCTGGCGAGGAGGTCGTCATCTGGTACGTCTCACCCCGGTGTCCTCCGAGCCTTACTAACCATGCTTTTAAAGGCTGAACGGAGGGCCAGGCTGCAGCTCTCTCAGTGGCATGTTGACTGAGAATGGTCCGTTCTTGTGGCAGCAGGGAACTCTCGCGCCTACACCAAACTCGTACAGCTGGACAAATCTGTAAGGCTGGCCCACTCTTGATTTCATCAAGCACTGGAATTGACAACACAGGACCAACGTCATCTTCATCGAACAGCCTATTGGAGTTGGCTTCAGCCAGGGCACGCCCAATATCACAAATGAAGTGGAGCTTGGTCTCGAGTTCATCGGCTTCTGGCGAAACTTTATTGACACCTTCAATCTCAAAGGCGCAACGACTTATATCACCGGCGAGTCCTACGCAGGCTTCTATGTCCCGTACATTGCGGATGCTTTCATCACCGCCGATGACGATGACTACTACAAGCTTGGCGGTGTGGCCATCAATGATCCCATCATTGGAGACGCGGTTCTGCAGCAGCAAGCTGTCATCTACCCGTACGTGGAGTACTGGCAGAACGTGTTCAACCTCAACCAGTCAGCCATGGACGCCCTACGCTGGACTCACCAGCACTGCAAGTATGACGAGTACCTCGACAAGTACGGAACTTTCCCTCCTCTCGAGGGACCGTTCCCCGAGCTTCCTGATCCATACAAAGACCCATCTGGCAACGAGACTTGCGCCATGTTTGAATTGGCCTTTGCGGCTGCCCTCGACCAGAATCCATGCTTCGACATTTACCACATCACCCAGACATGCCCCCACACGTACTCGCAGCTGGGCATTGTGAACCAGGTAGGCCTCCCTTCTAGAATCCTTCCAAGAGACATGTGCTGACGACAGTGTCAGGGTGACTACTCTCCGCCCGGTGCTGAAGTCTATTTCAACCGTACCGATGTCCAAAAGGCAATCAATGCGCCACACGTCAACTGGTATCAGTGCACGCCGAATAATGTGTTTGGTAACGGAAACGCCACTTCCACCGCTCGCGATAGTTCCCTGGCCGCTGCGAAGACCGATGTCCTTCGTCGGGTCATCGAACATACCAACAACACCATCATTGGTGTCGGCCGCCTCGACTACATTCTACCACCCAACGGCACCCTATTCGCGCTGCAGAACGCCACGTGGAATGGCAAGCAGGGTTTCCAGAAATACCCACAGGACAAGGAGTTTTACGTGCCCTTCCACCCAGAATACAACGGCGGAAGGCTCAGTGAAGCCGGCACAGTGGGGCAATGGGGATATGAGCGTGGTCTGACCTACTATGAGGTCCAGTTGGCGGGCCATGAACTGCCTGGGTACACAGCGGGAGCTGGTTACCGCGTGGTGGAGCTTATGCTGGGGAGGATCAAGAATCTGGGCACCATCGAAAGCTTCACTACCCAGAAGGGGTACTCCCAGGGCGGCAAGAGTCAGAAGAACCTACGAGTGGTAAACCCGCTACGCCGGCCAGGAAGCCATTTACATTGATTGAAGCAGGATGGCGTCGTGGAGGTGATCAGCTGTTGGGAGTATCTCAATGTGCTAATAGCCTAATACATCCAAAGATAAGATCCTCTACTTGAATGACTATTCCTGTTTTCATATGAGGCGCAAAATACTTGCATTGAGATTGAGTAGAGTTACTATTGCAGTTGATTCACACAATGCACAGATTCAGGACCTCAAACTCAGGCCAAGTCAACAGCGTCCTGGTTCTGCGCTGCCTTCTGGTCTCCCTTCTCCCCATCAAGCGGCTGGTCAAGTCCCAGTCGGTGTCGGGTGCTGTAGGTGGCAATTGTGCCAACTGGGTCGGCTTCGGTGATCAGCTCCTTGCGTCGGGTATCGACCAGCAGACGAATCATGTCGGGGCGCATGTAGTGTCCAGCAAAGTCGGCCAGAACCTTTGTGAGGTGTGCCTCGTTCAGGTCAATGTCCACAAACAGCAGCCCATCAAAGTCCTTGTCGGGCTTGACAACCAAGCTGCCGTCAGGTCTGTAAATACGGGCGTGGCCGTTGTAGACGGAGGGGTCGGTCTCAGGTTCAACGCCCTCGGGAGTGTTCCTCTTGAGTCCCTCGACCGAGAGACGCTGGAAAGGCGCGAGAGTCCAGGCTCCAGTCTCAATGGCATACTCCGGAGTCACCAGGTCCGATGCTGGATCCGCATAGTTGGTGGCCGGATCCGGCGCCACCTGGCGTTCACGGCCGGGGTAGACAGGCCAAGCAGCAACGTGCACCTGCTCTCCGCAGGACACGTTGAGTGCTTTGAGGAAGGGGTTCATGTTTTCCCAGCAGTTCAGTTGACCCACGCGCCCAATGTCAGTCTCTGTCACCGACATGAAGGTGTCGCCGGCGCCGTCGCCGTAGACCAGCTTCTCGACGTGGGTTGGCTTGATCTTCCGGCGATGGTTCACGACAGATCCATCGGGGGCGATCAAGACCTGGGCCAGGTAGAGCGTGGCATGGTCAATCTCGGAGAAGCCAAGAGACACGTAGATCTGGTTATCACGAGCAGCGCGACGGATTCTGCGCATTTCTTCCGAGTCGACTGCCATGGAATTCTCGCGATACTTCTTCAGCATTGGCAGGGACTGAAGATAGGTGACCTTCCACATCCAGTACGGATAACCCGGAATCCCTGGTAGGGTCAGCCACTCAGTTTTCAAACGTCTTGGGTTTGGCAAACTTACAGACTTCGGGGAATGCAACCAACTTGCAGCCCGCTTGTCCAGCCTCATTGATGAAATCGATCGTCTTTTTGACGCCAGCTTCGAGATCGAACCACTGGCTTACATTAGCCTCTGCCCTTCTCTGTGCTTGGTGTACTTACTCCTGGTTCCGAGGTGACAGCAGCTGCTTTGTACTTGGTGATGGGCATGTTGATAATCTTGCTAGAGTGCAGTTTGATAGGCTTGAGAAGTTATCTCGTGCTGTGTTTGTATGTGAAAGACTTGGATACTGTTGGCGAGGGAGTTGGCCATATTTATACCTATTTCGATGGGTAGTGCCTTTGATGCAAGTCAGCTTGATAAACACTCTAAAGTCCCAATGCTCAAGTCTAAAGCTTGCTATCCCGGGCAACTCCGATCACAGGACAGCTGTTCATGGCCTGGTGCGAGCAATGGGTTCTCGTGTTTCAATCTCTGACTAACATATCATTGCATTGTGGGATCAACACCCCCAGGAGATGACGCCGGGGCACGGGCTTGAGCGAATAGCAGCAGGCGTCACGACCTTGACAAGGTTAACTAGTTGACGAGAAAAGACCGAGAGAATAGCTGTCAGCAATCATTTACTGGTTTCTCAAGCTAGATACGCCGCTGCGGCCCGCATAGCGGCTTTGAGACTGGTTGCTTTGAACATGAAAAGAGCGGATGCCGCTGCGGCCCGCTGCGGCCCGCAACTGATTTCTACGGCGACTTTGCGGCATCTGCGTGGTTACAAGCATGAGTGAATGGAACTAATGGTGACATACCGAAGCAGGTGTCAGCATGGACAGACTTGAAGGTTCTCATTGTTTATTCGTGGAGCTCTGTCGTGTTACCAAGCCGTGCTGTGGTATCTGGGCAAATTCCCGCTCAAGTAATGCAAGGTTGTCTCAATTAGTTGCACAACTTAATGAACACCTGCTAACCCTCTCAGTCATTATGCCAAGGATTGGCCGAGACTTTCTACCTAAGACGTAACGTGATGCTCCACGAGAGCATAGTATACAGGGCAGGTGAGTCGGCTGTACGCATCTAAAGGGGCACACAGCTCCTATAACGGATTCAGGGATAGGGTCTATTGTCCGTAAGGACGTCGTCTTTCAACATTCACAAGTCTCCATGTTTTCGTGGCACCCGACTGCATGAGATGATCTTGGAAGTCAAGAGACGAAATCGTGTCGGCATGAGTGGCATTACCAATGGCACTTGGAGGCCTACAGATGCGGTTATTGATTGTATTATATGGACTTCTCAAATTAACAATCCAAGGCCGATTGCCGAGTTTCACAGTTAATAGTGAGAAGAGCGCGAGATGCAGGTAGCTGGGGATGATGATTTATACAGTTCCTGGTCGACATCCATGCTAATCCATGTCGGTTCACTGGGAGCTGTAACCACGACAGCTTAGTAGCGATTTCTCCAATGCGAGTCTGCTTTTTCTCATCATTGCTTCCCCGCCAAGTTCAACGTCAATCTTGATTTTAAACGTTACCACAAATTCCTTTCCAGCATCTCAGAGGCGGATCCATGCCTGTGGATCTGGAACGACCATGGGACAAGCTCACATTCGATCCAAGGACGGTCACTACTATGCCCAATTTCTGGTACCGTAATGTGCCGAGTAACATCAACAGATATTTAGTCGTCTACATGTTTGGTCCTCCCAGGTCATTATCTATTTAAGATACCGCAATAGCAAAGTAGGCCGAGAAAAGTTAAACATTCTGATTGTCTGATTGAGAGAGAAACTTAATAGGTATCGCTTCAAGATGCTTGGAGGATTCAATGCCTAATGGTAAACAAAATAGTTCTTGGTTCATGGACGCTTCTCCTTTGGCTGCTACGAGTGCAATCTATTATACAAATTCGGTCTAGGGCTGTGATGTCATGGGATCTCTAGCTGGAAAGATAGTGAGCAACTTACCTAAACAGGGCAAGTCTCTTATCTAGACAGGCAACGATCAACTGGACTCTCAACTAGATGATGCTCGGGAGCAGCTCGGATGAGCAGGTAACTCTACCATTAGCCAGCGTCTGCGGGGTTTGCGGAGAGGGGAACTAATTGTCATTCTCGGCATTCAAAAGAGAGCACCGAAACAAGTCTATCGTCCGGCCGGCCCAGGTGTAACAAAGCCTCTCATGCCATATATATGTACCTGTCTTGGAACCGCTCATGACGCTTTTCTTGTGCATCGGGATATAATCAAGGTCGTCATCAAAGTGAGACCGGTCAGAATCGTTTGGCCTGGTTGCTAGCATGCATAACCTTACTACTTTGGCCCTCTTCGGAGCGCTTCTGCATCATTCTTTTACCGCAGCCAACGAAACTGTCCCCGTAGTCACCCTCAAAGACTATGGATCGTTTTCTGGAACAACTATCTCGAAAACTTTGAGTGGACATCAGTTACCACATGGTGTTGATGCTTGGCTTGGTGTCGACTACGCCCAGCAACCTGTGGGCGATAGGCGGTTTCGTCCTTTACAATCACAGCCTTCAGCCTTTGAGCATGTCAAAAATGCCTCCCAATACGGCTCGGTCTGCCCCCAGGATAAGAAATATCCGTTTCCCGACCAACAGGACGAAGCGTGCTTGTCTTTCAACCTGTATCGCACCAGTAAAGTTCCTCTGAGCCAGAAACTCCCAACCTTGGTCTGGATCCACGGAGGCGGCTTTGCATCTTTTTCTGCTCGCGACATGGATGGTGCCGCTTTCGTGGCTTCATCTGCGAGCCCAGTGGTTGTCATCACCTTCAATTATCGACTTCTTTCTTTGGGATTCTTGCCCAGCAAGTTGTTCGAGCGGGAGGGCCTCCTCAATCTAGGACTTCAAGATCAACACTTTTTCTTGGAGTTTTTACAGAGAAACCTAGCCTCGTTCGGGGGGGATCCTGATCAAATCACCCTTGGGGGTCTCTCAGCGGGCGCCCACTCTACAGCTTTCCATTACTTCCACAACTACGGTGTCGACAAGGATAAGCCTCTTTTCGCAAGAGCAATCCTCCAGTCAGGATCTCCTACTGCTCGTGCCTTTCCTCCTCCGGACTATCCTCGATATCAAAAAGACTTTGCGGCCTTGATGAGCTATATCAACTGTTCTGTCGAGGCCAGTGACTCGGAGCAGATGAAATGTCTCCGCCATGCGCCAGCCGCCAAGATAAGAGAAGTTTCTGCAAAGCGATACGAGGACGCCAAAGATCAGTTGGACTGGCCATGGCAACCGTCTATTGGTGGTCTTTTCCTAGAGCGACCAGGATCCGAAAGTATCATTAACGGCACATTCCACCATCTCCCCATCATCACGACTCACACCTCCGATGAGGGCAAATACTATACACCAGGAAACCTCGAAACGAATGACGACTTTATCCAGTTTTGGCATCGAATGAGCCCTGATCTCAATATCACTGACTTGGCTCTCATAAATGAGCTATATCCGGACCCAGCAGCGCATCCTGATTCTATATGGGCCAGTTCGCCAAATAGCACACAGTATAATCGCATCTCAGCTTCATGGTCCGATATGGCCTACATTTGCCCCAGTCGGGAGACAGCCGTTCGTACGTCGAGAGCGGGCGTCCCAACCTGGAGGCTTCGCTTCAATACCCCTGATTATCCGTTAGTAGCCCAGTCGTGGCGCGGAATTTCTCACTCGTCGGATTGGGCGTACCTATGGAACGATCCGAATGTTCCTTATCGAGACACGGCCCGTATTTACTTTGGCTATATAAACAGCTTTGTACTTGCGGGAGATCCAAATTCACGTCGGCTTGAGGGCACCGTGGAATGGCCGGAATACAAGGCATCGAATGGTCAAGATGAAGGCAAACCGAGACAGCTGCTGGTAAATCCTGGAAATTTCACTGTCGTGGAAGAGGATTCTAGCCGCTTTCAGCAGTGCAAATTTTGGAATGATCTTGGTCGGGCAGCTCGGCTTCATAAATAATAGGATATTTGTTCTTGGGTGCACTTGGACGCTGGCGATGGAGAATGAGGAGTTGACGTTGAAGTAAGCCTAGCAGTAGTATTTCCCCAGTAATCACACACATTTCGTGTCTTCCGATAATTGCTGTCGGTAACAGAAAGCTCGAGACAAGTGCATTGAGGGTTTAAATAACTTGAATCTATTTCATTACACATTAAGGTTAGGTGCTATTTATATTTGGGTAACTTAATTCTGATATTACTGATCCATGCTGAGAAATCGCTACACATCGCTATATTTGCGTTGGTGATGCAAATGCTTTGTCGAGCTAGCTTCACTGACTGCTCTTTCGTCGTGCTCCTCGGGGGAGTCATCGTCATCCTGGTTTCCACCAGAGTGCACAATTTGCGTCACGGTGGTCTTCTTGATGCCTTCAATCTTCTCTCGCTCATTGAGCTCGTACTCATCCTCCTCGCCAAGCTCGATATGCGTTCGGTGGTGGGTGCTAGCCAGTGTCTGTCCAAAGCGGCTGGGATGTTGGCGGGAGGTGCCGTTGGACTTGGATCGGGAGCTGTAATCTGGGTTGTGGTTGTTGCTGGTGTTGCTGGCTCGGACCACTTTGCCGATGAGATCGGCCATGTTCATTTCGATATGGAGCTTGAGGAGGTAGACGAGAGGATGGAACTGAATATACCTGGAGAGGGTCAGCATAGATTCCATCATGACGGCTGATCAGACTTACACAAAGCTGTTTGGCAAGGACATCATGCAAATCAGGAGAACCTGAGGCGAGTTAGCCATGTGGCAATGGGAAGGGGCTGAAGCAACCTACATCTAGGGCGATAGATATTGCTACCAAGACCAGGTTCATCTGGTAAAGTCGGGTATACTTTTGAAGGCCGTTGGCGACGAGCCTCTTCTTGACGACGTAGATGAAATAAAAGTTGAGGGCGGCATCCATAAGGGCAAAGATGACCTTCTCGCATCGATCCCAGATGTTGTTCAGATGGATATAGCTCTCGCTAATCTGAAGACGAGCCGGCACCCAGATGCAGAAGACGCTGATATTGACGATGAGGAGGATGAGAAAGCAAATCCACTTGAGCTTGGTGCCATTGGATCGGACTACCATCAGTAGAGAAACTCTATTGATGATGATCTGGATTAGGCATTGGACTTGGGTGGACCACCACACGACTGTCGTGAAGACTTAGTATTCCGCATCAAGACCTGGGCTCAACTGAACTAACTGATGAAGAAGAAGAACTGCATGCTCGGCTCAATCTTGTTCCGAAGATAGAGCCAGCACATGACACCGAGAAGAAAACTCGAGATGATCTCGGCCCAGACCAGAGCGACATAAGCGGTGATTCTCTTCCTCCTGTTCCAGGCAGATTTTGTCTGACGAGCAGCTTTGGCACAGTTGAAGAGGATGATGCCCAGTGACAAGCCCCATGCGATGGACGCAACGTTCATGTCGTTGTCGTTTGGCAGGTCTGGGACATAGTTGTCCGGAACGAGAAAACCAGTCATCTTGACGATGATGTGTGGCCCTTCCACCTGGTATCGAAAAGAGTGTGGAAAGAAGACGAAGAGTTGGAAAGAATGTGTAGTGGCAGCGAAAAGAGCAAGTCAAGGTCGGTGAAGTGCTCTGTTAAAGGGAGCTGCTTGGCCTTGAGGCGTGATCCGGCAGTCTGGGCAGCTTGACTCCATGGCTAGCCTGACTGTCGATCCCTATTGGAACATGTCACCGCCGTGCCGAGAACCCGCAGGCATCTTACTCGCAAGTGGCTTGGAGTAAAGCCAGTCTATTAGACAAACGAGGCTAGATGGGGGCCGGACATGAAAATTAAGCTATAGTAGGATGAAAGCACCGCCAAAGCCTACTTGAAATTGCCCCTGAGCGTGATTACCACCCGAGCAGATTAGCAGCTGGCCGTTGAGTTTCTCGTGTTTGACAACCATCATAGATGACAGACGCGAACATACTCTGATGCTTTTCTATTACTCAGGGATTTCGGTTAACCAATCATCGGCAACAATTGTCGTCGTCCCTCAAACTCGATTGGGCAATCTTTGGAGATCGGATGGTAATACGAAACCCCTGGTATCAGGAAATCTTTGGAGGCATTGTCTTCTCCACACAGAAATCTTCGGTAACTCTCCCGAAGAGGCGGATTCAACTCGCGCAAATTGCAGCCTAACGAGTCTTCCGCGGCATCGGTATAATGGTGACCGAGTCATGGCCTTGTGGAGAAGATTTAGACTCTGGTGGAAAATCTCACATCTTGACCCAGATCTCGTAAAGCGTGGGGTTCTTGGAACTGGGCTAACGAATGCAGGGTCCCGATTGGCGTCGTATTGGAATCTAGTCATTTCTGACGTCGATGTCTCTGGGTTCCATCCCAGTGCATGAAGGCGTCTCCAGCTGAGTCGGCTCTAAACCGTTGAGTCAGTGGGTTGGGTGGCGTGAGGAAGCGCCACGCCTTCTAGTCTTGTTCTACAGAAGGGATGTGAACATGAGGCGACAATGACACGACGTGCAGAGTAGACTAGGTTCCGTAAACCGAGGAAAACACCGTCGACAAGCCTCGGTTAGTTGGTTACAAATCCTTGGTCCCAGGCCCTAGCACGAGTCAAGGCCAAAGCCTCCTTGTTCGTGTGGCACCAACTAAGCGCTACCAAGCGGATGCGTCCCGCAACGAAGCATTGGCCGTCGGTTCGTGCAGTACCCGGCCGAGCGATGCCCCTGATGCTAGTGCTGCGAATCACCGAGACAGACGTCGATCTCTGTATCAATACGGACAACGAATCCGCCGCAAGTGTACCCCATAGACGACATCCGACCTACTGAACGCCTCGAGAATGTTTCTCTTGGGGCACTCTCTGTTCCGGTAGCTAGTCGACCTTGTATCGAGGCAATTGTGCGAAGGCAACGGGCACTAATATGATTTGGTTTCGTGCCGAGGCTGCAAGTTAGCTGGTTAGGGTTTGCTGCTGCCCACATCGACGATTTTGGGATTAACTGTTGGCACTTATGGCTATGGGCACTGTCGTCAAACCATCTTCGACGCAGAACTGGTTTCATGACCTGAGAAGTGGACGGGTGGCGCGTATACTGTAGGACCAGCCTAACTCAGGTCAACTAGTATAACCCGATGTAAAAAGGACTATGGAAACTATTTCGTAAGATCCTGCAAGCAACCCCTGTCGCGCTTTGACTTCCGCTACGCCCCGGGCTTTAGTGTCGAGGATCGTTGAGCTCCATCATCCTGGAACTTTGTTAGTTAGGAGGAAGCCTCATAGCAAGCAGTTGATCACTCCAACGCCCAACGGTGCAGACCTCGGTATAGCCCTGGATCCGCTTGCAAAATATAATATGTGCTGCTCTTGGGCTTGAGATTACTTTCATTCCCCGTGGTATCTGTTTACGTTTGAAACATACAGCAAGTCAAGAGCATTTGAGTGACAGCCTCAAGCTCGTGCAGGAATATTGACGGCGCCGCGTTAGCACCAGCGTGGCACAGAAAAAAGGTCAGAGCCCTAAGACCCTGAGCTGTGTTTATTAACGTATTTGCGATGCCCCTTTCAAATGTGGCTTGAATAAGGGTTGGTTTTCATTGCTTCCACGGCTAGCGGTAGTAAGAAGCTAGACTAAAAGAGTTTAATCAGGTAGACAGTTGGATGGCACTCTTCCATCATTACATCCACGATGGACAGTGAGACATCTTTCTATTTGCCAAGTACGTGCTTCTCGAGCTGTATTGTACCCTGACACTCCCAGACTTGAGTGCAACGATCCTATTCTGCTGTCTCGAATTACACTCCAGTCCTTCATTCGCCTGTTACGGTCGGGACCCAACGAAGGCCATGTACTATTCTTCATAATTTTATGGATGTAGCATACGAGTTGGAAGTGTTGTGTTTCCCCCGTTACGTTTCAAATCCTGTGACATCCTGGAGCCAAAGCAGCCACCAGTTAACAAGCCGGATGGAGGATAAAGCTCTGGCTGTGTGGCATGTAAGTCTTTCTCGGCGGGATTGTATTGACCATAGCTATAATTCGTACACGTGTAAAGACTAGATGCTCACCCCTGGCATCTCTTTCACCTCAATCCCATGGTATAAACTAACGATGTTTGTGGGCGATATTACAATGATCGTTAACTTCATCTGGGCATCTCAAAGGCAAATTTTAGTTACATCGAAGGCCCAAACTAGCCAAAACACGATTATAGCATCATGCTCGAAGCTACATAATATAATATCTATTTGTGGTTGACAGAGATATTATGCCAACCTCCACCCCAAGGAAGCTTAATATCTATAGTGGGTAAATTTACCCTAGACCACTATGGCATTGTTTGACTTGAAGTAACTATGTTGTCTATAGTTGCTTACAAACATAAAGTTGATGATTATAAACCTGACGAAGGGACACCAGGCAGGAGATGTCACAATTATGAATGTAGAATTCATGTGCTCCTGGCTGTCATTGGATGGAAACCTAGAGAAGTGGAAGCCCTGTTGAAGGATACAGTAGACGGGCTAGTCAGGCATGGAGCTGTGTAGTTGGTTTGGTTCATGCGTATGTGGTCCATATAGCGGAGGTCATTGTAATATAGCAATAAGAAGTGTGCGAGCTGCGCCTCTATCAACCCAGAATTTAGAGCTTGTAGGAACTAGTTACTATCGAGCCTCAGTCTTGACATTGAGTAGTCTAGTGTATCATCACTGGGCAATTCTATAAGTATCTATCTCTAGAGTCTGACGGAGCCTTCCTACCTCAGCAGCTCCATGGAGATTCCCTCGCTGAAACTGATGACCAGAGGCAGCGTCTTTCAGGCGGTCAATCGGTCTCCCGGATTTTGCATCATCACAACACTACGTCATACGCTGCTGTGGCCTGTACTTGATCAATACCAAGGCTCGGGGCTGTCCAGGCCAACTGGAAGTCTAGGCTTCAACGACATTACTTCGAATGGCTCACTGTCGACTCTGGAGATTCACATGAACGTTGAGGCTTGTTGACATGTTCAATTGCCGCACTAGTGATTACTTTGCAAAAGCAATCTACACCCATGTTCAGTCCTCTACTGGTAGGTAGCAACTGGCTCTCCCAGCACATCCATGCGAGGTGTGAGACCCAAGCCCGGTGCATTCGGGGCCTTGACAAACCCTCCCTGAACCTCATAATCACCATCGGCAGTCTTGGGAGTATGCATTGCACGGCTCTCGAGGATAGGGCGCAGGTGACGTTCGGGAATGGTCTGGGCGAGATGGACAATGGCTGCAAATGCAATATCCGAGCCGCAACAGTCCTGAGTGACGATTGTGTAGCCAGCAGCCAATGCAATGTCGCGGATACGGCGAGCTCGCGTAAGACCGCCAACCTTGGAAATCTTCAGGTTAATGCCCTCCGCTGCGTCGTCGGCGACAAGCTGTATGGCTGATTGCTCATCTGACAGAAGCTCATCCGTGAGGATTGCCACATTGGTTCGGCGTCGCAGCGACATAGTCTCTCGATGTGTGGCACAAGGGGCCTCCAAGATAAAGTCCAGCCCGTCGGGCAGTAACCGCAGCATCCTCAGCGTAGCCTCCACCGTCATGGAACTATTTGCGTCGATTGAGTAGAACTCGTTGTCCTTCTTCTCAGAGAGGGCCGACACGATCCGTGCGGCATCAGAGACGGGATTCTCTCCAATCTTGACCGAGAATCCAGTGTAACCCGCTGCTCGAGCCTCGGCGACAAGCCGACGGGTGTTTTCCGCGTCGGCCACAGGGAGAGAGGTCAGCAGCGGCAGCTTGGCGCCTGTGCTGCCCCCTAGGAGCTGACAGATGGGGAGGCCCACAGACTTGCCAAAGACGTCCCAACACGCAACGTCGATGGCTGTTTTGGCGTGCAAGTGGCCGATCAAGGCGGCATCCATGGCGTCGTTGATGCGATCAACATTCCGTGGATCCAGTCCGATTAAGTGAGGAGCTATCTCTGCGATGCCCGCTCTGACGCCAAGAGCGTGGGAAGCAATAAAGGTAGCGCCAAAGGGGGTGCTCTCACCGAAGCCCTCGATTCCATTCTGGGTGGTGATGCGAACCATGGTGCCGTCAAAGTTCTTGTATGTACGTCCACCAGAGAGATGGTATACACCGCCCGAATAGGGGAGGTTGACTTGAAAAACGTCGATGCGCGCGATCTTGAGTTCTGACATTATGATGGATGGTTGTTTGACAGTAGTTCAAAGGGTAGAGGTGGAAGTTGGGGGAATCTGGTTGTGGCCCTCCATGGCCAGTGGTGGGCCAAGGAGACTAAATAAAAGAAGGAATCAGACTCTCGCTTCTGTCGGATTCAACTCCGAAGGATGTACTCATGCATTGGGCAAAGTTGAAGAGAGACAAGACCTCCGCTTGGACTAGATTATAGAGGGCCCAATCAGACCCGGGGCAGCCTCCTTGACCCCCACGGGGCGCTTTGCGGGGACGGTAACATATACCGATATGCCCCGGCTGTTGTAACCGACGGTACATGACACATAGCTTCAAACATAAGGGTATATACCTATATACTCAACCTGCAGATACAATCTTGCTCGGCCTCTCAACGAGCAGCTACCGTCGGCTGAGCTCCATTGGTGGGCTTCGTCGCCTGTCCCTCGCGGATGGCCTCCAAGATATCCGGGTACCACCTCTCTCCAACCTCCGGATAGGCCTTGACCCTGATCCGCAGCAGGGCCTCCCCCAGCACCTTTGCTGCAGTCCCCTTTCTCAAAGTAAACGGCACGTCGTCATAACGTCCGCCGTTCCTCTCAACCACCTTGCGCCGCTGCTCACGCATCTCCTCCGGCACCGCGCCGACGCCCACCGTCTCCAGCTCGTCAAAGTCGGCATCCAGCCGCACGCCCTGGAAGAAAGGCATCGAGAAGCGTGCTCCTGTGCCCGCGGCCGGACTCAGCACGCGGTGCGTCGTCGACACGCAGACGCCCTGCGTCAGTGCCTCCATGCTCTGCCCGATTGCGACGACGAGCGTGCCGTCCACTGGCGGGCAGTCGATCCACCTGCCCTGCATGTTCTGCACCTGAAGCCCGTGGTGAGGCGTTGCCTGTAGCAGGTACGACGTCAACATGCTGTCCTTGTGCGGGCCGACACCTTGGCCTTGCTGTGCTGTATCGGCACAGCCCATTTCCGCCATGTCCGGGTACTTGAGAATCTTGAGCTTGTGCTGTTGATCCGTGTCAAAGTACTTCTCAAAAGCGTTGGCGGGGAGCTTGATGGCCTCGGCGATGAGAGAGGTAAAGTAGAGAGAGACGTCACCCATGCGGCGCATATAGTCAGTGTAGACGGCGCGGAAGCCAGGCAAGATGTCCTCTGACGGCCACTGGTTAGGCGCGAGGAAGTTGGACCAGCGCGGCGAGCCGGGCTCGGGGACGGGGTGCTCCGTTGACAGCTCAATCTGCTCGCGGTAGTCTACCTTGCCGGCCGTGACTTCGGTGGATAGTCGAGAATATCCTAGGAAGGATGGTGTGTTCTTCATCTCGATCCTGAGTCTGGACACATGTCAATCTATGCTCCCAGGTTTTGTGAGGGTGAGGGGAGGCTTACTTCTCTTCAAGAGGAATGTCGAAAAAGGCGGTGCCTTTCTGGATCACCTCCTGGTGCAGCTCCGGCGGGATGCCCGCATTCTTGAGATACAGAAAGCCAACTTCCATAAGCACATGGCGCAGCTCGTCGAGGAACTTGGGTTTCGTTGTCGGATCCCGAGCCAGATCCAAGTCTAGGATTGGAATCGAGGTAAAAGACATGGCGGCGGCTTCTGCGATATGGTGCAGTAGTAAGTCTGGCGGTGACTTCAGCCTTGGTGATATTTATGCGATGCAGCTGTGCGGTGGTATTTAACACACCCAAAATTACACTCGCCTCGTGTATGTGCATGCGGAATCATAGCCCCCTCCAGCTTCCATGGTCGACCGATCAAGTTAGAGAGTCATGACGTGGCAGGTCAGACAGTAATGCCGTGGCAGTAACGCAAGATTGGTGGGCAAACTAATGCTAGACCCCTGCATTGTTGAAAGACATGCATTTACGAGTAGCACCCTCTCAACATGTTTGAAACATTAGAGCGCTGAGATAAGTAAGAGATGGGCAAGATCAAGGTGCTAGTATATCAACACTGGTCCTCTAGAAAGCTAACTAATGAAGAACCTTTCTGCTGTAGGATTATACAAGTTGTAATGCATGGTCTCTCCCCTGCTTGATTACCTCAAACTGCCCCTGTGCCTTTCCCGCAACGCATCTTCTCCTACATCTATCGTGCCGTCCTGGAATAGAACTCTACTGTTCTTACTCTGTTCTCGTATACTTGGAGCTCTGCCTCCATCTAGATCCATAGCGTAGAACCAGCACAGGGATAAAAGCAAGAACTAGACTGAGGGCGCCAAACGCAGTAAACCCCCAGCCGTAGCCGACATGCTCAATCATGGGCGTCGTCAAGAGCGGCAAGAAGGCGCCCGCGAGGCACCGGATCACGATGACACCGGTCAGAGCGGATGCTGAGTAGAGGCCGCAGGCGTCGACGACGTAGGCCATGAGCGGCAGAAAGGCCAGCATCAGAGACACGCGGATCCACACGACAGATAGCAGGGTGAGCGAGAGAGGCAGCCTGTACTCTGCACACCAGCCATACAATGCCACAGCAGGAGGCATGGTGAAGGCCCCGACAATGGTCATCGGCAGACGGTGCTCAGGCTGGCCAATCCCGTTGTTGGCCGCACGGAGCTTGATATAGATCCTATCCACGGACAGATTGCACATCAAGATACCGATGATGGAGCCAAGGCCTTGAAGGACAGCTTAGCGGCAGTTGCAGGAGGGGGTAATCGATCCAGACTTACCATTTGCCAAAAAGGCAGACCCTGTGGCAGCCGGTGACAATCCATACACGTCTTCCAGGATGTCTGGCAGCGTCACGGCTATAACGTAGAAGTGGGCAAACATGACAGAGCCAAACAACGACATGGCTGCTAGGACACCAGAGCTAAAGAGCACCACGGTGGGCCGCATCATGGAAGTCCTCAGATCGACAAAGCCCTTCTCGGGGCCCGTCTCTCGCCCAATGTCGCCCGTGACAGGCATGCTTCTGGCCTTGTCGCGCAGCTTGGCCGCCCTCCGCCGGAGAATGGGTACCTTGTAAGTCTCCTGGAAGCAGGTGAAGAAGACCAGTTCGCAGATGGCCGCCAGCGCAACGCCCATCCAGATCACAGAGCGCCAGCCCAGACTCTGGGCGACGGCGCCGCTCAAGGCGGGCCCCACGGCGCCTCCAACAAGGGGCGCGAACATCATCAGGCTCATGGCCGTGCCCCTCTGCTCAGGCGCGAATATGTCCCCGATGATGGCTGGACCCAGCACGTTGGACGACACCGCCATGCCTGTTAGCGCGCGCGTGGCGATGAACAGCGCCGTGCTCTGCGAGAGAGCCGAGAGCACCGTCGCTGTGATCAGGAGCATGTTGCAGGCGTTGATCAGTGGGTAGCGCCCCAGGATCTCGGACAGCGGTGCGATGAGGAGGGGGCCTGTCGCCTCGCCCAGCTCCCAGATGGTGACCAGGGTCACTGCAGCCGACTTGGACCCGCTGCCACCGCTGAGGTCACGGACGATGCGGCTGGCTACTGGGACGACTGCAATGCAGTTGAAGGTGCTTTGGGTGAGGTCAGCTTGGCACCTGGGCTGGGGACATGATGGTTGAACGTACACCATAAACGAGGTAAAGGCTAGCAGGGCCACGATCCCCCATTTGAAGGGCGCTGGCCACTCGAGCGGGTTGTCGGCGTCGCCATTGGGATCGAAGTCGACGGTGCTGTGTGACTCTCGGTTGAGAGTCCCATGCCGCGCGCTGTCCGCCCCAGCCAGCAGAGGAGTCGTCTCTTCTACGATCAGGGGAGCCATCAGGCCTTGATGGTTCTAGATGTCCCGATTATCCTCTGTCCTGTCGAGAGCGCTCTTAAGAAGGTGAAGGGACTGCACCCCTGACCTTGATCCCCAAGACAGACGGCACCCCTGAGCCAGATGCCCGAGACAGCCGCACAGATAACCCTCAATGATTCATTGGTTAATCCACAAAAGCTGTCTAATGCCTCGACCCAGCCCGTCCCGCCACGATCTACACTGCGGAGCACTAGCAATTACCGAGACCAAGGCTAGTGGTTGTCAAGAATGGCCCACACACATTCGATTCGTTGCAGATCTGGCTGGCAGAGCTGGGAACCATCCCGTGTTTCTACATCCGAGGCCAGGACATGGCGCCCTTAATGACAAGTGGTAGTCGGTAAATGGAGAGGCATTGTCTCAGTCCTGAGGAGCCCCCCGTACTCGGTAGCGAAGAGCCGGCGCCACGTCAATTCAATCTGTGGGCGTACGTAATATATAAACGCTAAGAAAACTAGAAATCAATAGCGTCCTTCCTACCTGAGAGCTGAGACATGCATGGAATTGAGAGATGTTGGTTGAAGCAAGGAAGAGAATCCGGCTTTTACAAGAATGGAACAGGCAAGGTAATCCCTCCCGTCGGCTCATGTAATGTCGTCTACAGTCGGCTAACTTCGGGTCCTTGAATTGGCAACGCAATCTTTCTCTTTGCCATGTGCTTCAGCGCGTCTGCTGCATCCAATTGTATCCCACACAGCCGCCGTATTGCGTCGATCCTCTCATGCTCCCACCGGAATGTCTCGATAACAACCTTCTCCCCACAACCAATCTGCTTCGTCGCGACCTTGCCAGCAATGGCGTAGCGCTCGAGCGTCCCAGTTGGCCCTTGGGCTACTTTGATGCAGAACAACTTTTGATGGCCAGGACCGTTCGGCATGGTACCCATGCTGTACACAAAGTACTCAAAGTCCTTGTCAGTGTACTCCTCCAGCGTAAAGTACGATATCCTTCTCCAGGGAGCGTCGGGGGAGTGACGCGCCTGCAGCCACCAGCCACATGGCGCCGAAGAGTTCGGCTCAAGCGATGATTCGGTGCTGTCTCCGGGCGAGAGCCTGTACTCCTCCGGAGGCGTGAACGAACCCTTGACGACTCCGGGGATGAGGGGGATGGGCTTGGAGAGCAACGACAGCCGATAGATGCCGCCGAACCCGACATCGACCAAGAATGGGACCTCGTGGCCAGGGACCGTCGCCAAAAGGATGGTATGGCCAATTGGCGTGAGGACTGGGGTCCCGAGGCTCGTGTTCCAGATGGCGTTGTTGCGGGTGGCGGTTGTGATGGCTCTGAATCTGCATCAGCTTCAATGCGATCCAAGGTGCGTAGATTATTTACCGGTACCCGAGGGCCCGAAGGATCCCTCTGAATATAAAGCCGTGGCCAAAACAGACGGTGCCGTATCCTTTCTTTTCGGTTACGAGCCGTCTGAACACATCCTGCTCTTTCCAGCAGATGCGAGCGTTGGCAGTGCTTCGAGCAGAGTTAACAAACTGTAAGTCTAATCAACGAGCAACGTACTAATGATCCTGGGTGTTCTCGTATGGAAAAGCGACAACATGCAGGCGCATGAGAGACTCCAGAGTTTCGAGATTCGGGTCAAACCCATCCCATACGCTCTCTGCTTTCCAGACAGGTATAGGTTCAAAATTGATGGCTTGCAGATACTCGACCACCTGAGACGGGGAGAAGGGAGATGGACAGTGCTTTATGGGCAGCATGGAGCAGTTGAAGTCCTTCTCAGACGACCAGCTTTGGAGTGGCATTTTGACGCAATCTTGAGGCTCTACTCGGGCATGTTGAGGATGAAAGCGATAAAAAGGTATATAACGTGAGGTGCAATACAGCGGTGAGACTATGGATTCACCTCTTCACCCCCTTGGGATTCCTTTGCGTACTCTGTACTTCTGTGTAATCTTGCAATTTCTCCTTTCCCCCTCACCCTTCACTATCCCTCGCTCTCCATTTCGAGGCCAGAACTGTCGGGTGGTCGGCGCGGGTGGTCGGCGCCCTAACTGAGACACGGCAGAGCTAGAGATGCACTGCTCCACACTCAGCTCAGCCCTCCGAGGCAGCCTAACCCTTAAGATCGTTGGTCGCACCAGGCGGCATCGGGAACTTCAAGTGCCGCCCCATTCTAGTGGAACAGTCCTCGCCTGGGAGAGCCGCTCCGGCTTAGCGTCACCCCAAGTCCGACTACATCAGCTTCACATCCAAGGGGCTCTGCTGGACAGCACGGCGATCTGCTCATCCAAGACAGCGGTGAGAGCTTCAGGAGAAGCTTGCGTTATCGCGCCTACGTGGCAAAAGGGCCTCGCAGGTTGCTCATGTCGCACAAACGCCACGCAGCTCAACAGTTCTGAAACAAACAGGCCGATCCCTTGCTTGTGCACCGCTTCACGACATATCAGCGGTTAAAAGAGAGGTTGCAAGATCAAGCCATAGGAATGCAGCCAGTCAAGGCCTCAGGCGGCACCACGGGCCAGCTGCAAGATGCCAGCTTCTGAGGTTTACGCTCACCGATTCCACCTCCCTCCTTGCAGTCCGATAACCACGGACAAGGGACAGAGAGTAGACGCAGGGGAGCAAATGAGACATGTGTCTCCAATCTCCTGCCTAGCTGCCACCTCCTATCGTCGGACCTCTCTGTCCCCTACTTTCCTAGCGGCTTCTGAACACGGCAGTTGATAAAGGAGCAGCTCAGCACTTGCAGTTGAGATACCATCAACACAAAGACATTCTGCTCCATAGCCATTGATCGTCCAGTGTACGGCAGCGTCTTCAGGAGCAAGCTGCGGAACGAGCCGTCCATCCCTCCCCTCTACTGAGTACTTCCCCTGGTCACCCCTTGTCTGAGCCTCTGAGCCGTCATGACGGGTCCCAAGACTTCGGCTCACACGAGCGCAACGCTCCAGATCTGGAGACGCCTGCGGGACCTGAGGAACAAGAGCAAGACTATTGTTCTCGATGGCAACAGCCTCGACATTGCCTCCATCATCGCCGTTGCGCGTCACGGAGTCAAGCCCACAATCAGCCAGAACGAGCAACTCGCCGAGCAGCTCGAGCTCAGTGTTGACGCCCTGGCCGACTACCTCTCCAAAAAATGGGTCGTGTACGGCGTCAATACGGGCTTCGGCGGAAGTGCCGACACCAGGACCGACGAGCTCCTCGATCTGCAGATCCACCTGCTCCAACATACCCAGAGCGCAATCATCACCGCCGCTGACAAGGACCCGGCCAGCAACTCGGAGCGAGAGCCATCCCACGTCATGCCCCCCGCCTGGATTCGCGGTGCCATCGTCACCAGGGCCAACCAGAACCTCAGGGGCCACAGTGCCGTCCGCATGGCTGTACTCAAGAGCCTGGTCGACCTGCTGCACCACGACATCACCCCGCTGGTACCTCTCAGGGGCACCATTTCTGCGTCGGGAGACCTCATGCCTATGTCGTATATTGCTGGAGTGGTCACTGGCAACCCGGACGTCTTTGTTCAAGTGGGCAAGGGCAAGGAGGCCCGCGTGATCCCTTCCTCGCAGGCGTTGCGGGAGACGGGGCTCTCGCCGTCGGGGCTCGGGCCAAAGGAGGCACTTGGGCTGATCAACGGCACGGCTCCATCTGTAGCAGTGGCTAGTCTGGTACTCTACGATGCGCAGCAGCTTACGCTGTTGGCCCAGATCCTGACTGCCTTTGCCGCCGAGTGCATGGGTGGCAACGTCGAATGGGCTCATCCGTTTATCCACGCTTCTCGCCCTCACGCAGGGCAGATTGAGGCAGCTAGCAACATTCGTCGCTTTCTGAGGGGCTCCGAGCTTGTCTTTGGCTTAGAGTCGAGAAAGCGGACCGGCGACGGGCTCTGGCAAGATCGGTATTCTACGAGAACAGCTCCTCAGTGGATCGGCCCATACCTCGAAGACCTTCTTCTCGCGCAGAAGCAATTGGAGGTTGAGCTCAATTCTACATCAGACAACCCCCTGGTGGATACCACAGGACGGGATGGCACTCCTGCTGGAGAGGCATCTGGTGGAGAGGTGTATTCAGGCGGAAACTTCCAAGCAGTTGTCGTCACATCGGCCATGGACAAGGCTCGTCTGGCCCTTCAAATGATAGGACGTATGCTTTGGTCCCAAGTCAGCGAGATCATCAACCCCTCGACAAACAACGGCCTCGAGGCCAACCTCAATGCCAGCGCACACGAGAATTATACGATGAAGGGAATAGATGTCAACATGTCGGCTTACATGTCTGAGCTGGCGGCCTTGGCCCATCCTGTCTCTGCCCACGTCATGTCGGCCGAAATGCATAACCAGGGCATCAACTCGCTGGCTCTGATTTCAGCCCGGCGCACTATGGAGGCTGCAGACCTGGTGGCACACATGAGCGCCTGTCATATCTATGTCTCGTGTCAGGCTGTTGACATGCGCGCAAACCACGTCCAGTTCCTTTCGAAGCTTCGCGGCAAGGTCAAGGACACTGCACCAAACGGCGCCTTGCACGGGCTCGGACTGGAAGGTTCAGAGATCGAGGCACTAGCCGCTTCGCTATTCCCCATTATCGAGTCGACTTGGTATCATTGGAATACCAACACCTGGAAAGAGCGCATCTCGTACGTGGTTGACGCCGTCGTGTCGCCAGTTACTGACTTCCTTGCTACGAACGGACGCGAGTGCTCTGTTTCGGCGCTCGCCGCCTTCAAAAGGCATTTTGAGCATGTCGTTTCCAAGACAGCAGAGGCAACATTTCATCCCAGCGCCACCATCTCTCCCGCCGAGGTGGCCATGCAACTGGGCGATGGAACTTCGCAGCTGTACACTTGGGTGCGCTCGAAGCTCAACATCCCTCTTCACTGTGGGATAACGGAGGATCCTTTGTACAACGCTCAGAAGGGTCTTCCTACAGAAGGGAAGAAGACTATTGGAAGCTGGGTGAGCATGGTCTATGAGAGCTTGCTGAGGGGTGGGATGATGGACATGGTCCTGGACGGCTTGGATACATCACGAGGGGCGCCTCGCACCGAAGAGGCGTTTGAAAAGCTCTGCAAGGAGATGGAGTCTAGGTTCTGATGATTTGAGCGGTCGATGATAGACATGTGTACGCACTGGACTCGCTACAGCGGAGGCAGAGCTTGACAACCCCAATGTGGCCTTGCATCTCTATTCGTAGCCGAGAAAGATGAGCTAACATGGCTGCTAAGTGGACATGCTGAAGAAACGCATCCAAAGCAAGTTACACCTACCTTCCGTCGCTTCACCTAATCTTGCGAATGTGAGGCCACTGGCCGACTCCGTTGAATGTGTTGTACCACGTCTTGATGTAGAATGCTGAAATAATCTGTGCGGAGAGCAATGGGAACTCCAAAAGCAGATGTTGAGGGTGAATGTGTCCGGCCATCTCGGAATCACCTGTTGCAATGGTTCCATCTAGACAGTGCTCGAGTGGTCCTGATTGCACAAACTGGGCAGTGATTAGCCTCTTCAGAAGGATAATGAGCTCATCGCGTTTCATATTGCGTATGCCTGTACAGACGAGTGGCACTATAAGCATGGAGGATCATGGAACGTCAGGTCATGAATGAGACTGTGTAAACTGCCCTTTGCTCTCTCAAAGGCAAGGTACTTCCACAATAATAAAGAACACAGTTATGAAGAGACATGCCATTTTCAGCGAATTCTCTCGAGGTCATTCAAATGCCTTGACACACTATAAATGTCTATCCTGTTAGATCCTACTTATCCTCTGGCTTTCGACCCCACACAGCTTTGAGGCGGAAGTAAGGATGGATTTTGCGGTTGCGGATCTCGCGTCTGACTTGGGCAATATAAACATGAATCTCCTCCATTGACCATCCAAGTGTATTGGCGACCAACAGGACAAAACCCTCGGTGTCTTTGGTGGCAAAGAGCTCTCCGAACTGGCCAATCTCTCTCAATGTTGGGTCCTTCGCCCAAGGGCTCAGTGGACACTGCAAGCGTGTTAGTTTTGAATGCCTTCTCAAGTTCTCATAAGAATAGTGACACATTACCTTAAAGTCCCACTCCTGGATATCAACAAACCCGGCCTCTTCCATGGCTTTCCTCTGAATACCATCATCAAGCACTGTGAATGTTCGCCCTATCTTCTTGGACGCCCCGATAAAGATACTTCCCCAGCGATCCAATGCCGAACCAGGCTCCACGGTGCCGTCGTCGCTCTCGATTTTTGGCGAAGCCTCAAAGTGCTCGACATAGCCGCCTGGCTTGATGGCCTGATAAGCTTCTTTGAAAAGCTGGGTCCAGTCAGGAATACAGCCGATCAAGTACCGTAAATGAACGTAGTCGAAGGTCTCGGCGCCGAAGGTCCATTCTTGAGTGCAATCTTCGATTTCACTAGAGCATAGGTGAGAGCAAGTAAGCAGCTGGACAAGTAGATAAGGCGATGAGGTTGCTATGCCCACAATTTCAAATTCGGTGGTATCCATGCTGGTTGAATGGGTGAAATGTCGGTACCTATAACGTCGCAACTGGGGTATTGGTCTGCAAAATCGCTTGAAACGGGTCAATCATATTGCTGATGAAACTCTTCTGGAGAGGTTTACTTACATGGCCCAGATTCCTATATGGTGACACACGAGGTTAGCTGAGCGCCATGGAATGAGGTTGTATATCAAAGCCGCATACCAGTGCCGCAACCAACGTCCAGCGCTTTCTATGTCCCAAGCCGGGGGAAGTCAGCCATGATGAGACTCCCAGATATGGCGTCGCTTACCTGGATGTCGTCTTTTAGAGGAGCGAAGTGAAGTTTGCCACCATGAGCCAAAGTCCACATATGGTGGCTATGAATATGTTAGGGAAACCGCGACGATTAGTTGGTGGATAATTCGGCATGTCTCACGCAATATCCATAGCATCACTCTGTGCTTCATCGTTTGATCCCCTATTATCAATCAGCTCCAAGGCTTCGCAAAGATGAAGGTCCTAACCTACCAGTAGGAGGCATTTCCCCTCTCGCTATGGTACGTTCTACCATGGATTGTCCGGTAGTGGAGGATGCTAGAGGTGATGGAAGCGGTGGAGCTTTCGGCGTCGACTCCCAGAGACGAGTCGGCGTCATCAGGACCCAGTTCATCAGGACCCAGGTCATCAGCGACCTCGATGACTTGTTCGCCTGAAGTAGGCGGTATCTGAGGTGATGTTGCGGCTGCTTCTCCCGGGCTGCTTCCAGGCATCTTGGGTCGATCAATGTGTGACGAGTTTGCTAGGCGGAGCAGTTCACTACGGAGCACTGAGGGAGGACAGGCTTTCCGTGCTGGGTTCTGCGTGTATTTAAAATGCTGACAGGAATTGCAGGGCAAGGAGACCCTGGACGCCACCATGTGTTGTTGACTCGTGATTGGGAGTATAATGTCCTGTTGTCTCCTTTTATATGCATGCAACGTGCAGGGCCGGGCCACATTTTGTACTGCGTTGGACACATTCGGGACATGGATCGACCTCAGCAGTTCCCCTCGTGCTTTTCGAGGTGGTAGTTGTCTCGGAGAAAAGCCTTGTTCTCTCTCACGAGTGGGGTTCGGCGTGTTGGTCCTTGACGCCAACCCTCGCGTATGAACCGATTGGATAAGTCGCCCTGGCACCGCAGATGGCGCCCCGTCGTATATCAGAACCAATATGGCTCTTTTGGGCACTCGTTATTGGGTTGAGGGATTTAAACTGCTGCCCTGAGCCGTTGTTATATCTGACCAAGTTTCCGGTATGCCTCACACTGCTGACCTTGGTCTTTGTTCACTAATTTCAATAAATAGGGCTTAGGGGATTAAAATTTGACCTGCAGTTACTTAAAGCATTATTAATGATAAACGTCGAGATATAGGGAAGCTAGACGAAACTTGTATAAGTAACGCCAAGTTTGCAAAAAGGAATGTCTTCTCGTTTCGTCCCGAGTCTATCTTGCTTCTAAAGATTAGCATTATTAATTTTACCGGCATATAGTTCATAGTAGCAGTCTCGGAGTCTCCCTAGTACTAAGCCAGGTAGTTATCAGGATAATAAGTGAAGTCGCTATTGGAACACGGAGAGACTTGCATAGAAACCAGTTGATCTTGCTCGTTAAACTTGTACTGGTAGCCTTGATCATTTCTAACCCATTCTTCCTTTGGCATCGTGATTAAACCAGGTGCCGGTTGACTGATCAATGCTGCTACATGTTATCATGTCCTCTCCGTTAAAATCCAGAGTCGATATTAGCTATTGCCATCATAGTAGTATTTCGTGAAAACTAGACTTCCGCTGTCGCCAGTGTCTTGGACGGCCTGGTCAACTTGATGGAAGATCAACCTGCGCTCGTGTTAAGTTACGGTCAATAGTCTGACGCGGAGTTCAGAAACTGCATATAAACAAACCCAGTCTCGTCCATCACTATTACTTAACTGCGTGTGCAGCTCATCTTTGACACTTCAATAAAGATCCTTCCCCGGCGATCTAATGCCAAGTCCAAATCCTTACAAGATATTACACAAGGTTATTTTATTCTATTCGTCTTACTCTATAATTTCAGTTTCTAGCTAGTTACTCTATATTTACTCGAATTACTCTAATTGTAGCGCTTGCTACAGCTACAAGCCACAAAGCTTGAAACCATATATACTTCCACTTCGACCCGTTGACAAGTATTCCCTGCTTAACTTGCCTACCGTGCATATCCTGAGCCTCCTTTCCATCATGACTTCCCCATTGAATCGCACGCGGTAGGTTGCCCCAAGAGTCATCGAGAATCGTGATCAGAGACCAAACTACAATTCCAGGAGACATGACAAAGAACCAGACTATAGATGGAATGAGCCAGATAATATCAGATGCCTGAGTGGTGTCCGGGCCGAGCTGGATAGCATAGATCATTTGAAGCGCCAGGGTATAAAAGACGTCTGTCAGCCAGGCTTTGCTGCCTACCCACGTCTCCCCATATCCGAGTGCGCATTTAGTGATGAGCCAGAAACTGGCCAGGGGGATCATGCGGGCTTTGATAATGTTGTAAACATGCCAGGATGACAGCTGACCCACCATCCAAGGATACCATAGGGTCTCGATCATGGTCCCTCGAGACCAGCGGACCTGTCAGGCGTCAGCATGAAAGCCACTTGAGGTTGAAGCTCAATGCAGAGAGACAGCAATACTCACCTGCTGCTTGATCCAGCCTACAAACTCGCAAGGCGTCTCTGTCCGTATGACTGCGGTGGGCACGTAATGCACGCTGTAGCCAGCCCATAGAAGCCTGGTTGTCAAGTGCCGATCTTCATTGGTGACCTAGATGCAACGCAATAGCCGTCAGCAATCTGAGGGCGTACTGAGGCCAAGATAAGATGGTACTCACGGTTCGATATCCGCAGAATGTCTGGGTATACCAGGGCACCAGCACTGACTTGAGTGCTGAGACACGAAATGCTGCGCAGGGCCCGGGCTGGCACTCGGTTGCACCAAAGATGGAGCCTTGACATTTGGCAACTTGCTGTTCGAACCAGTAGTGGGAGGCCGTCATACGTGACAAGAAGGTCGGCGTCGGGTGGATGAAACGCAAGTGACCTGCCACGCCGCCAATCTTTGGATTAGAACTGAGATGAGCAGCAATCTGACCCAATGCTCCATGGCAGAGCTCCGAGTCTGAATCAGTGCTGAAGAGGTACTCGATCCCCGCGTCTTGGGCAACTTCCGTGGCAAATGCCAGGGCTGTCATCAAGATATCCTTCTTTGAATGATGCGGCTGAACGATGCAGATTGCCTTGGTGTCCTCAATCGAGTGCGGTACAAGAGTCTCTCTCAGCTCAGAACGGATCCAGCCTAGGAGGAACTCGATAGGGCTGTCCGTCGCACTGGTATTTGAGGCCATGTGTCGATCGAGCTTCTGTGAGAGTCGTTCTGGCAGACGAAGTACGATGCCGTCGGGGAAAACCTTTCCACGAATTAGTCCAGATACTTTCCGTTATTGGAGCCCGTGTCCAATATCTCCCGTCTATAGTTCTTACCTCCAAGAACGTATTGACCATGGCCTCATCATCTACCGTGTCTCCGTCGATCCCTGCTACCACCTTGGCACAGACTGGATCCTGGGCAAATCCTCGCAAGCATTTTCGATACAACTCCTCATCCTCGCGCCACCCAACAATTGTGGCAATCATCTTGGAAGGGCATTGTTGTCGCTTGACTCCTGCGCAAGCCCCAAGGCTCTCGCCATCCGTTGCCAAGAGACCGTGTTGGTGTCTGTTGTATGGGCGAGAGTATATGTATGTAACAATGAGCTTCACTATGATATCAGCTGTCATAGTCAGATACCCCATTCTTATTGTGAGGATACTTGTCAAAAACAAGACGATGGAGCCGAAAACTGTCCAGCAGGCCTGCTGGAGGACAGGAGAGACCTCGACGGTAATCATGTCTGATAGAGGGATGGTTTTGAGAGCACCTGCATGAAGAAGTCAAGAAGTAGTAAGTACCTGTTGTATGTAGTTGTTATTGAACTCGTAAAGGCTTTTATGCGTCAAGTTGAGACGCGCCAAGTGCGGTAAAACAGATCCATCACGATAGCTAGTTCGCCTTTATCAATGCTAAAGTGACATCTCTTGGACCCCTTTTACTAGCCGAGTCGAGCGATTACTGCCGACATTGTTCATTAACGAAATCTTTGCATCCACACGCCCACCTCCTGAACTTACTCGTATTCATAATCCGTGCCCGCCAACCAGGGTAGCAGCGGGATCACCCATCAGGGAACCCTAAGCGATGGATGGAACTGCACTCGAGGCTCCCGACCATCCCGTCAGCTACCACTCCTCTCCGGACCGACGGAGGGGTCAAGCTGTCATATATGATAGTATGCGCCGGTTCGTCAGATCAAGCACGGGAATCGAGGGTCAAAACAAAGACCCTTGTTTTGCTACAAAGGAACGTGAAACTGCGTGTGCAGCCTTTTGCGGGGTGAGGTAGTATTTTAACTTTCACTCAAAACTCAGTCTCCTACTCGGTAGACCTCGTAAATATTCAAAACCTCGGATTCGTGCGCTTAGTTATGTGACCTGTCTCTTTACCATAAACCGCCAGCTACTCCGACTTTCCAACCTCAGGTCATACGTGCCTGACCTTCTCGTATTCAATGGGCCTCTCTCTTTGAACAAAAACCTTGATGATTGACCAAAGCAGGCCAAATACCACAAGCATGAAGCCAAAAACGGCGAGATTACTCTTCCAGGAGGAACCGGCCCCAGTCTTAGCCAGCCTGACCTCAGGCCCACACGTCCCGTTGAACATCTTTTCAGGCACAAATGGACACTCGGGGTTCTCTTCCAGCGAGTTCCCGGGGTCGGGGAACTGTATACAGCTGCCCGCATTGGCCGTCCAGCAGCCATTGCCGTTGTTCGCCTCGAACATGAGTGGTGCAGCCTTGAAGCGCTTGTCGTGCTCCGGATCTGTAACGTCCTTGTATCCTGGACCGCCCAGGACCATGATAGGAGCGCAGTTCATGAACATCTCTGGTACGCTCCATCGCCCGTACCAGGTCCACGCCATGACGGCGCGGCCGACTGGCACCCATTCAGGGATTGAGAAGTTGTACGAGCTCGGTAAAAGAACTGTGGGCGAGTCTCCGTAGTTGACTTCTGTGAGGTTCCGGATGGGGCAGCCGCCGTGGATGGAATGAATTACTCGCCACTCGCTCTTAATGGTTGGCTTCAGGTCAGTGGTGATGGAAACCTGACAAGATCCGCCTCCATGGCTAGCCCCGCCCATGGCCCTATTGAGGATGAGATATTAATGTAGCTGCTCGCGACAGTTGAAGGCGGCAAGATGAGCGGACTAACTGTAGATGCTGAGTTGAGCCTCGCTCCCAGATGTTCATAATACCGTTGGGTTCATAGTTCACTTCCCCATTGCAAGGCCAATTGGAGCCGTCCCCGGCCATCGGCCCATTATCCCGCAGTTGGCTAGGGAAAGGGACTGGATTCTGCATCAGAGTGTGGCTGCTAGCACCCGAGACAAAAATGGACATGGCCACGGCCAGTAGATTGCCAAATACAATTGGCGACATCATTGGTACTGGCAAAGAAGACAATGGTCGATTCGGCTGTGTCTCTCGGCAAGTTAAAACTGAGTAGAATCGGACACAAAGGAAGCAGGGTTTTCATATAATTTGGTTGGGGTGGGAATGAGCACGTCGGTTGACTCCTTATATGTTTGCGAGAGCACGGATATTAGGCCAAGATACACACACAGTTAACTGCTGAAAACTCTCTTACTTCCCCTATCGGGACCTGAACAGATTTTGCTATGTGCCGCCAGGGGTTGAGTGATCTTAATAAGAGGCGAACATGTTGACAGCTAATTTGCCTCTTGCGCTTTAGCCTTTTGCACCCTGCGAGTCTAACTTTGAGACTGCACCCTGATGTTTTGTTTGAATCTCCCTTATGGGTCTCTGAGAAAGGGGAGTTGGCATTTAGCTGGTTTCATCACTGTAGCATGGCCGTTGCATATATACTAGTCGCTTTAGGAACTTGCAGCCCAGGTGTCTCAGTAGCAGAGGACCCATATTACAAGTGCCGAGTTTATGTTGCACTCTTAAACGCTGATCGTGGCAAACAAGACGGGCAGCAGACCCACAACGAGCCTAGATGCCGCCCCTACTATCCGGACGATCGTCTTCTAAAATTATCGAGACTTTGTTAGAGTTTGACCGCCAACGAGTAATACAACCGAGGTCACATGTGATTACTCCATTGGCTAACTTTATACGAGACAAGCACCACAGAGTTTGGAATAGGTTGGACCAAAAGCGTGGGGGTAAGCATTATACGTAGTAGTAGACACTTAAGCATAACTACTATGAGACACATGAAACGCTTTGTGAAGAGTTTGGAGACTGAATGGCATCCACTCTCGACCCAACTACAGCAACAGAGCCAAGCAAGTGGCAATCTTCTCACACAAGGCAATCAAAGTGGACGCACTCGTGGTCTCGAGGACGATGACATCCACCTTGAGCTCCATCCAGACCTAATTTCGAAACTCGAGTGCCGCCAGTCCATAGCTCCTGGCTGTATGATACTCCTCCATCAGAAACTCAGCTCCAATATGCTGACAGATCTGGATCGCCGCCAGACCCAAGCCGCCTATAGCCAGGTGGATCAGGACCTTGTACCCACGCTGAGCATTAGCAAGGTCGTAAATTAAGAACAGCACCGTTAGATAGCCGCTAGCCGAGGTGAAAGTCTCTTAAAATGACATAGAGTCAGGGATCGGGTGGACACGCTCCGCTTCGGCATGGACATGGTTACTGAAGGAAACCTTTTTGAAGACAAAGACTCGCTGGCCAACCTCGAGGTTCTTCACATCTTTACCCACGCGACGGATCTTTCCTCCATCCTCCAGCCGAGAATTTGTTTATTGTGGGGAGCGATGCCATGGTGATGGCAACATCCTTGAAGTTCAGGCCGGCGGCGTAGACTTGCCCCTCGCTCACGATGCACTTCGATAGGAGCTCGTATGGAGCAACTTCAGAATAGGTGAGAGAGTCTGCGGCCCCAACACACTCACCTCGCAGGGGGATCATGTTTGGACAGTCGTCTAGCGACTTCGTTACCGGGGTTGCTCCAAGGAAGCTCTCGGTCGCTTCTCGTTGACCTGATCGTCTGGTTGCAAGAGGCTGATATGGACCACTTCATGCCGCTCGACAATCTCCCTCTCCACATGCCTTGGGTAGTCCCAGCTGCGGGTAGATCATCAACTGCCTAGGAGGTCTCCCTGAGCGCCATTGCCAAAGGTCTGTGCTTGACCGTTGACGACGGCATGAGAAGAGGACCGCCGGCTTCATGTGCAACAACTTGAACGGGTGAACTCAGTGGGGGTTGTGTAAGAGTTTAGAGATGACCCTTTATCCTCTTGAAACTTGGGGAGAATGTCAACTTCATCGACGAGGTATCTGGGGAAAATCGGGCAAGCCTTGCTAAACGTGATCTTGTCGGATAAGGATTTGGTCCCGGTATGAATAAGTTTTCCAGTTACCATCATCAGTCTCATAGAGACTATTCAGGGATCCTGGAAACGACGCATAAGATAAACGCCAGTCGTTTATGCGATGAAAGAATCTCATGTGGGCATTGGAGGAGGTGGATTATCACCCGATGAAAGCTGGAGTTTCTTGACGTCGCAGTTCGCGGAAGAGGTTGGCCCAAGTGTTATGGTGCATACAGATAGTTGTGGGTGATCCGCCGCAAAGAAATATATTCTAAGAGTTTTATGATAACCATCATGACTTTTGAGGGTGCAGCGTATTGGAGTTTTCTTGATTGCCTCCACGATTGGGTTGCCCAGAAATGCTGCTTTTGATTCCTTGTAAATCAGTGCAAGCTGAATCCAACTGTCAGGTCCTTGGAAGACGAAAATTCCATCCGAGTCTTCCTCAAGGATCGAGGCACCATCAAATAGCGCCTGCTCGTTACTTTCAGTTGTATCAGGCGAACGTAGAAGTGAGTCCCCCACCTTTGATATTTCTTGCCACCGTGTCTTCAACGCGCTCAAGCCCCAACCCGTATTCTTATTCAGGGAAATGTCCCCCAGCAACCGCTCCTCACTCTTCTCGTCCAACATCTACTTCGATCTTATTATGAATCCATATGAGTCGAACCCAAACAACATCCCCGCTACCGACAAGTATGCCGACGTGCCGTTCTACGGCCGGTACTCTCCCAGACCCGACGACTTTCGTGTCCATCTCCAGCATGTCAACTCCCAGTCTACAGCTTCTCTGCAATACTGGGCGTCAGTAGTTAACCTCTGCGATGAGTCTGTCAGGATCTACCCAGCCGATGAGGGCGGCCGTGACGTATTTGCCCTGGGCAGCATCATCGTCAAGTCAAGCCACCTTCATAATCAGAAAGACGGCCAGCATGTAGAAATCGACTACTCATATGCTGATGCCAATGAATTTCAGGCTGTTGCTATTGCCAAGAGCGTCCTAAAAGACGTTAGAGTACCGGATATATACTTTGCCGGCAAGGTACTTGCTCCCTCTCACTGCTTGATTGTATCTCTCTTCATCACTCACACCCCTATAGATCAATGGTCGCCAGGTGCTGGTTCAGGAAAGACTCCCGGGCGTTAGTTTGAGCGTCGCATGGCCGTACCTATCGCAAGGACAAAAGGAATCGTTTAAGCAGCAGGCACGAAAGATACTTGGACAATTACACGCTATAAAACCTACCGATGGACGCCAGGCTCGCTCCCATATTGTCCAAGATCCCAACATCCTCAACAACGGCCGTATCCATGCTCTAGAAGGAGACATCCTCTTCTCAAACACCAATACCGACCCAGATTTATGTTTTATGCATAACGACTTCACTGAGTCTAACTGTATAGTTGATGATGATAAGATTGTAGGGCTTGTTGATTGGGAAATGGCTGGCTTTTTTGGCTGGAAGACAGCTGGCGAAGTCCATCGTAGGATTAGAACGCCTCAAAGGGAGCATTTTGTTAAGGCGAATTTGAGTGAGGAGAGGCTTCAGGACATTATGTTTTGGAATAATCTTTATGATGATGGGAGGCCTACAGTTTATTAGATTGAGATCTTAATTTAAATAACTGCTAATTGCTGTGTTTCTATACTTGCCGAGAAGAATACTAGATGGCTGTTCCTATATTGGTATTTATTACTTAGAATAAAAG